>CM035151.1:35300444-35451464 GCA_020205615.1 Panax quinquefolius
TTTTACTTTTGCTTTTACTTTAGTAAATCACTTTTACCTAAGTAAAATGTTTCTTACTTTTGCTTTTACTTTAGTAAATCACTTTTACCTAAGTAAAATGTTTCTTACTTTTGCTTTTACTTTAGTAAATCACTTTTACCTAAGTGAAATGTTTTTACTTTACCCAAGTAAATGTAATGCTTTCCTTCCTTGTTCTATATAAAAAGGAAGGCGAGCTCATTTCGCGCATCAAGTTTTGAAACTTAGAAAGACTCGAGCTCTCTCTCTGGAAGAATCTTTAGTTTCTACCTCCGATCACCCTACTTAACCCCTCTTCTCCACTTCTAGTTAAATGTTTTAATTTGTAAGTTCTTGTTTTATTTTTCGCTTAGTTTGTACATAGAATGAATCAATAATAAAATTCAGATTACTTATTAATACAATTTGTATTTGATTGTGTACGCGCTTCTCTCGGTTCTTATTGTTTCTTCTCATCCTTCCTAGCCCCATATGGTATCTAGTAGGGATGGTGACTCATCCGAGAAGATGATCACAAAGACCTTCCAAGATCTATGTGAGAGCGGACCAAGTCGAGAAGAAGACGCAGGAGGAGTCTTCAATCCCATGCGATGATGGCTGACCATCATTGCTTTTGCTTTTTACTTAAAGCAAAGTCTTTTACTTTAGTAAATGTAAAAGTAAAAGTAAAAGAATAACTTTTGCTTTTTACTTAAGTTAAATGTTTTTTAACTTTAGTTAAATGTTTCTTACATTTACCCATGTAAAAGTAAATGTAAAATGTTTCTTACGTTTTACTTTTACTTTAGTAAATTACTTTACTTGATTAATCGTAATAGTGATTCTGCGTGAATCAAATAGTAATTTACTTTTCGCTTTCTATTTAAAGAAACTCAAGTGTTAGAGTTTCTTTGAGGCTTAGTCAGTTAAGCTCAGAAGCTTCTATCTCTCTGAAGCTCTGTTGCTAGTATATCTCTCCTTCTCTAGAAGTTAGTCAAGAAGGCTTCAGCCTTTCGATCTTCTTAGTTAAAGATGAAGAAGAAGTCTTCAATACTTCCTTTCTTCCTTAAACATTTAGTGCTAGGAATTAATTGTAATATGATATATATATATATATATATATATATATATATATATATATTATATAAATTACCTGTTTGGAATGGAGTACAAATTAGAATGTTATTCCAATTTATTTATTCTAATTGAATTGACTATTTTTAGAATCAAGAAATTATATTCAATCTCTCTTTTTTAGGTTTATGCAAAAGAAAATAATTAAATATTTAAATACTTTTTCTTAATTATAAATTTTGAAAAGTGTCCACGGATGGAGTAGTATATATCAAAGGTTGTAACTGTTAATTAAGATACCACTACTACACCTGATGTAAATTAGTATTATTCTTCTTAATATTCAGAGTCGAATAGATGAAAAATCTAAAAATTAAATTAAGTTAAAGAATAATTTTGTGATATTTTATGTCAATTGCTTGCCAAAATATGAAAATACAATTTTGGATTGCCGTGTTTACCAAAATGTTGTCTATAGAGCAGACACTAATCAAACATATTTTTCAAGTCTTTCAAGAATTGTTATAAAAAAAACGTTACAATAGAAAACGCGGTCCAAATGCAACAAATCGACTCCTTTTTATATTTTATTTATTCATACAACTTAAAGTCTTCAAAATAAAATTGAACTAGTTAAAACTAATTCTTGTGTTTTAAACACAAACTTGAAAACTAGTTCAAAATAATCGGAAAAAGGTTCATTTAGGGTATCTTGGAAACTAGAGTTTTACATTGAGATATATAGTACTTTTCTTTATTTTCTTTACTCGTACAGTTTTTTCTCTGACATTTTCTAAGTTCCAAACATGAGTTAACATTTTAGCTTGCATTCAAAGTCGTGTTAACATTTTAACTGTGCTATGTTGACATTAATTTTTATATTAGTTATATGTTTGATTCCTTCTCGATAATATATCCATACATTTAATTTCTTGTATGCGAGGCATGATCAACTTTAAGCATGTAAGACCATAGGTAAAAGTTCATAGCTTAATATGATTAGAATGTCTTCTATGAAATAGTTAATACAATGATAAATAAAATGAAATAAAGTTTTGATGTTTAAAAATAACGAAAGAAGCAAAAGTAGGACCGTATTAACAAAAATACTTGGATGAATAAAAGTGGAAGTGGGATACAAAATGACTCGAATAATAGGCCTTTAATAGGTACTCCAATGTTTATATCTATATATGATTATAGAATTTTATAAATATGGAGGAATAAATAAAAAGATATAAAAAATTTTAATTAAAAAATAAAATAATAGTATATCTAAAGTTATAGAAAATTTAGCCAAGTTACATAAACCTTGGAAGATCGATGATAGTCGTAAGTTTACTATAAATGATAATCTTAAACAGTAGTTTATGTAGTTTAGGAAAATCAAGTTTTAACAAATATTTTTTTTCCCGGACATAGTCAAATGTCAATCTATAGGTAAAATTAATTATTTACCAACTTTTTTATATTGTCAAGTACTTATTTTTTTATTTTATTGTTCTACCAAAACGAAGTTGCTATAATGTCTCATTTGTTATCTCACTCTATTTATTTTTATCAAGTGTTTTTATTTTTTATTTACATTTAATTTTGTAGGTGTGTAACAATTATATGATTTCAATACATAGAATAAGACCGTTAATGAGAGAAAATCACACATTAATTCTAATTACAAAATATGAATCCAATTGATATTGATAAAACAGGATTTATTTATTTTTTTAACATTTTTTTTGTTTATGAAATGATAATGAAAGAACTTGTAAAGCATAACGAATTTACAGCCCACCAAAGAAAGTCAATCAAAACCTATTCAATCCTTTTCAGAAAACTAAATGTTTTTCTTCGGGAGCGGGTCCAAATAATAGATCTATATACTTTTCAATGTGTTTGGACCATTTCATTGCTTAATTATATCTTTCTATATTCGACTCAAACAGGTTCTTTCTGTCTTAAAATGCACTATAAATAGCAACCATAATAATGGTCATTTCATATACCAAAATAGCAAAGCAACAAGAATGAAGACTCCAACTATTTCCCAGCTTTCTTTCCTTTTTGTTCTTCTTTTATCAAATTTTTCATGGGCTGATCAAACGCATGAAGATTTTGTTCAATGCCTAACAAGATTTTCTCATAACTCAGCTTTAATATCCAAAGTTACTTATACCCCAAGCAACTCTTCCTACACATCTGTCTTGGAATTCAGCATAAACAACCTCCGATTTTCATCGCCAAAAACCCCTAAACCCCTAGTCATTGTTAAACCCGTTGACGAATCACAAATCCAAACGGTCATTTATTGCTCCAAGAAATATGGCATTCAAATGAGGATTCGAGGTGGTGGTCATGATTTTGAGGGTCTTTCTTATGTATCACATGTCCCATTTATTTTACTCGATATGATTAACCTTCGATCAATCAATGTGGACCCCGTATCTGCAACTGCATGGGTTCAAGGCGGTGCAACTCTAGGTGAACTTTATTATAGAATTGCTGAGAAAAGTAACACACTAGGGTTTCCGGCTGGCGTTTGGTCAACCGTTGGTGTTGGTGGACTTATTAGTGGAGGAGGGTATGGCACGTTGAGACGAAAATACGGTCTTGCTGCTGATAATGTTATTGATGCTCGTTTGGTGACGCTTAATGGAAGAATTCTAGATAGAAAATCGATGGGTGAAGATCTCTTTTGGGCTATTAGAGGAGGCGGTGCTTCTAGCTTTGGCATTATTGTTTTTTTGAAACTAAGGCTAGTTCTTGTCCGAAAATTGTGATTTATTTTTCAAGTGGACTGAACTTTGGAACAAAATGCAACTGAAATTGTTCATCGATGGCAAACTGTATCCCCTAAGCTGCCTAAAGACCTAGAAATTTGAATCGAGGCACGAAGCATATGGAAAAATAAAGTCAATCAAGATCTTAAAACAACACTTAACGACGATTCAACTACTCGTGAAGATGATACAACATTACGTTTAAGATTTGTCGCCTTGTTCCTTGGCCGAATAGATAAACTAATTCCGTTGATGGGAAAAAGGTTCCCCTGAGTTAGGTTTAGTGAAAGAAGATTGTGTAGAAGTTAGTTATATCCAATCTGTGGTACTTTTCTCGCTATTCTCTGCCGAAGAGTCTCTTGATGTTTTGTTGAATAGAACTTCATTTAAGATTCCTTTTAAGGCGAAATCAGGCTTTGTGAATAAGCCAATTTCAAGAAAAGGTCTAAATGGGATATGGGATATACTTCTCAAAGAAGAACCAGGAACTACTAGTATGATCTTGACATCGTACGGTGGAAAAATGGATGAGATTTCAGAATCCGCGATTCCATTTCCACATAGGGCAGGAACATTGTACATGATGTACATGAGGGTGCTTATGGATCAAGATAGAACAAAACGTATGAAATGGATTAGAGGGTTGTACAAGTATTTGACCCCGTATACTACTAAGTCTCCGAGAACTGCATATGTGAATTATAATGATCTTGATTTGGGAGCGAACAATCTACAAGGTAGTACGAGCTATGCAAAAGTGAACAAGTGGGGTAAAAGTTATTTCAAGAATAATTTTGACTGATTGATTCAAGTGAAGAAGAGAGTTGATCCGGATAATTTTTTTAGACACGAACAAAGTATACCTCCTCTTTAATAAAAGTCAAACATGTAGGATCCTAGCTAGCTACTTGTTAGTTAGTTTCTTCAACAAATTTGATTCAATAATGTATGGCCTTTGAATATGTATGGCCTTAACAATATGTAACTATATATAATTATTATGTTTGTTGTAATAAATTCAATATAGATATACTTGGACAATTGAATAACAGAATTTTGAAAAGTATTATAAGATCATTTATCCCCAATGAAAATAAATACTAATTAATATGTAGTCATGCAGCTAATATTACAACAGTGATATTTGATGCAAGAGGTATATTAGAGAGATTGTTTTACAATATAAAGGAAGAGTCTAAAAACAAAATGTACCTCCAAATGAAGCATGCCAATTTTTAATTTCTTTTTTGTGGAAGCTGCTTAATTATTCGAAATTCCTTGGGTCTTTAAACTAATATATCTAACTTGTTAGTTGTCAAAATAAAGAAGATTAATTTGTAGTTTTTCTTCCAGTGTTATTTGTTTTGTAGACTTTCTATTCATGAGGACCATGATCATGTATTCTTTGCATGTCATGTTACTCAAAGAATAAACCATTTAATAGCATGGTTTGACCTCTTTGGTAGGGCCGCAATTATGTAGAGGTAGGAGCTTATAAGACATTGCTTCTATATTGACTTTTGTATATATTGTGTGGACCCAGGGAAATGCTAGATAGTAGACACTGGGTCTGGTCAGTCACATTAATTAAATAATTCATTTATTTATGCTTCTACAGTCAAGCCTACACAAAATAATAAGACTACAAAGGTGATAATGAGATAGATATAAAATTAGTCGTATATATTGCGCTCCCTCTTGTGATCAGTCGTATATATTGCGTTAGGGAGTGTGATCGGGTTAAAAGCCTAGTCCCAATATTTCATTAGGTTGGAGGCCCAATACCCAAAGGAATAATATTAAGGAGGTTGCAGAGTGTCAAAGTGTAATAATTTTGAGTCTTCATTTCATTTGAAATAGGGAGAATTCTAATTCGTTTGTTATAATCACTGATGGAATGCTTTCCATTATAAGAAACATGTATAAATAGATGAATAGGATAAAGATGATTGTGAGCTCTAATATAAATTAGGGTTCATGTGTGACATAAAAAAAAAATTGAATGACAAATCGAGGAAAAGTTTTGAGAAAATAAATGTGCGAGATCAGGATGGAGAGAAGTCTCTACGTGTCGAGAAGCGAAGAAGACTTCGTGGAATGTGGAGAGCGATTTCGTAAGAACAAAATACTCTTCTTCTTTCTCTTTTGAGAATTGATTGAGGCCCTCTATTTATAGAAGATTTCTAAGCTTTGCACCCGTGTGAAAAATAGAGGATTGGATTGGTGGTATTTGGTGGTATTCCTGAGGTAAAGGATAAGATGATATTGTGAAGGCATTACTATTGTGGCGCCCCCAAAATATAAGAGATTTAATCATAACATATTATACGGATAAATCTTGTGACTGACGATATTACAGCGTAACGCCCAAATAAATACATATAATACAAATTTTATACCAAAATTTATAAATATACCCACAACTATAACATTATATCAAATTTATTCCATAAATTCAAAATAATATTTATGAAAATCTATTAATTGTATGGTAAAATACGACAAAATATACTGTTGTGAGTTTTAATACAAATATTGTCTCTCGTAGACAATATCCAAACTCAAATAAAATCCTCATTACAATTATTGTCACACTATTTTACAAAATAGTGAGGATTACTAAAATAACCATCTTAGACCATTACTTCACTCGACTAGTCTCAACTACATTCTCGCCTCCGAGAAGAACAATGGAACCAAAGGAAAAAGGTGAGCTCAACTAGCCGATAAAGAATATTATGACTAAGATAATATAGAACAAATTATCCTTAGTCCTCAACAGGAAAAATCGATAAAATCTGATAGACAACAAGTTTTAGATCAACAACTGCGGTGAAATAACAATCCATTAGAAGAGTTAAGTAGAACATGATGTCTACTATCTTCTATGATTTAAAAGTCCATCATCGATATTTTATCCCTATAACACCAATCAATAAATATTTTAAATCAACGATTTATCCATGCACTATGGGCGATGATATTCGTTTGTATCACAAATTGGTCGTGATCATGCCAAACAACTGTCCATCTATGCACTACACAGGCCAAAGAGAACTTTCACCACATCATTTATGCAGTAACATTACTGGTCATGATTATATCAATACACAATTCCTGGTCATAATCGTACCAAATCAACAGTCCATCTATGCACTACAGGCTAAAGATGACTTTCACCACAATATAAGCATGATGATGATGACAATGATATAAGGAATCAATCAAGTGAGATCAATGATAAATATTAAAAATTTATAATTCAATTTATCCAGAGTTCAAGAATGTCCAAATTGTCAACATGATAATTAATTGTGGAGTAAAATTCAAGAATGATATTCATGTATCAAAAATAATTTGGACAGAAAGAAACCAATTGTGTCGTGAATAGTACCGTGTGAATAGTACCCGAATAAATAGTATTCTAAATGAATAGTACCCCGACATAAATAGTATCTCATCATTTAATAAGAAAATTCAGATCAATAGTGGAATGAAACTAGATAAAGCACAAACTATTAAGAATATTCCACTAATTTCAAGGGTTTTCACCATTTAATAATAAGGTTATGGAAATAAACAATAAATTTGTACCATAAATGGAGAAATATGAAAGAAGACGATATCCCTTGATGAGTACAAAAGAAATGATATCTCATACGAGTATAAAAGAATATACGAAACTACAAATAGATTTTTACCCGTCATGTGGTAATCCGCGTAGACAGATTATTTCCACAATTTAATATATAAAGAATGAATACGAAGGGTTATTCACCATGCATGCAGTAATCTGCGTAGACAGGTACTCCCGCAGATTAATAAGGAATGAATACGAAGGGTCATTCACCATGCATGCGGTAATCCACGCAAACAGGTTACTCCCGCAGATTAATAAAGAATGAATACGAAGGGTTATTCACCATGCATACGGTAATCCGCGTAGACAGGTTACTCCCACAAATTAATAAGGAATGAATACGAAGGGTCATTCATTATGCATGCGAAAATTTGCGTAGACAAGTTACTCCCGCAAATTAATAAAGAATGAATATGAAGGGTTATTCACCATGCATGTGGTAATCCGCGTAAACATGTTACTCCCGCGGATTAATATAGAATAGAATGATAACCCTTATGAGTATGAAAAAAATAACATCCTTTACGAATACGAAAGAAATAAAACCCTTGCGAATACAAAAAGTAATATCCCTTACCTTAGTAGGAGATTGGATACTGCAATAGTGAAGTAACAGAATAATTTTCTTATTTCTCTCTATAGTTTCTCTCTCTATAGTTTTAGTGAATTCCTAAAAAAGAATGAAGTAATGAGCTTCTATTTATAGAAAAATGGACTAAATAGTAATTGATTCACGAACGGTCCAGATTGATTTACTATTATACGGAAGGTCCATATTGATTTACTATTAAAACTTCAACTGACCGTCCATACTGATTTACTATTATAACTTCAACCAACGGTCCATATTGATTTACTATTATAGCTTCAACCAACGATCTATGTTGATTTATTATTATAACTTCAACCGACAGTTTGAAAAATTAGCACATCTCCCCATGAAATAATAAGCCAAACTTAAAATAAATGCCTCATGACAAATTCCTCTATTTATATCAAAAATTGAATAAATATTTACCATAAATCACTTATCTTTAATCAACATATTTTTAAACTTTCAACAATTATTCATCATTTAATATTATAACTCATAATATTGACAACCAGATCGTTCCTAGGAAAGAGAGGGCTTTCCAATATCAATTTCTCCTTACTGGCGCGGAATTAAATAACCAAACTACTTTCCTCGACAGAACTTTCTAGACATTATCAATAATACAAATAATAATATGAATAACTGTGTCGTCTCAATTATTAATTTAATAATATAAAATATTTTGCAGATGATACTGTAACAATAATTGAATCAATAATATGAGATACTAAGCAGCAACTACTGTGACAATTATTGAATGAAACTGAGTGACTTCTTACGTAAGCATCAATAATCGGAGATATTGTGCAATCTGGTGCTCTTCGTAATAATAGCGTATTACTATACTTTTATCACCGGATATTTTAACAGTTTAAAGGTAAAAGTCTTACCTTTATTTTATGAAAAGGTTATTTCTTTCGCTTTATATCCGACAGTTATTCCGTCATGTGGTCCACCAATGATTGCACCGTTGTACGAATATTCCCCGACAAAAAGAATATTCCCCGACCAAACGAATATTTTATGATCACTTGTTTACTTTGTAAAATTTGCACATATCACCCATAACTATATCCTTATATCAAATCAACACCTTACTATTCAAAATATTATTAAGAGAAATTAAATCCTTATTCATAAAAAGTTGGGTTCTTACAACTATGGTGACTAATAGTAGTTCTGGAATTTTCTCGAGGTAATGTACCCTAACATGTGATCACTTTCCAAGAAACTCTATAAATACTCCTTCTATTATATGAAGAAGGGACTTTTGGACTTTTGGAAGATTGGAAGACTTGATGATTCTTTCTCAACTCCAGACACTCAAGAAGGCTCTCTCGATCCATGGTACCCTAACAAGGTTCTCGGATCCTAAGAGTTTTGTCACAGGTCATTGGAGTAATCGCTCATATAATCTTTTCCCCTCTTCAATTCATCAATCAATTTCGTACAATTCGTGGATTCTCTCATCCTCAGCTAACACAAAACAAGCTACGATTTCTTTACCCACATTTATTTGGCGACTTTGCCGGGGAGGTACATAATTCATGAAGGGTATACCCACAACTCGAAGTGGGAGAACTATAGGAAAAGTTTCGCTGACAACAATAGAAGGCTAACAAAGACTTCATCAGTGAATGCTACTAGAGCTAAAGAGGTCTTACCAACAAAAGTTATTGAAAACGAGAACTTTTAAAATAAGAAACCAAAAGTCTACTGATTAAAACAACTAAACAAAAAATTTGAGGAATTATTCCAAGAAGTTTTCTTTACTTTCGATTTCTCAAAGTAAAGAAAACTAGGGGCATAAAGACTCCATAATTCTAACTTTTCAAATCAAGGGAAGTACATTATACGATTCCTTACATATTTTTATTCGTACATATGTACACATGTGTTAATATATAAATGCCCCCATGATTAACAAATCTGGTTATTTTATAAGGCAATATCCCTGAAAAATATATATTCTCGACAGAGCATCCTCCAAAGTGGGCAGACGAGTTTAATAAAACCTTTTCAATTGGTCTCCCCTTGAGAGGATGATTTATACGAAAGCGTTAACAAACTTATTTTAAAGATGACCAAGAAGCAACTCTACAAGAAAGCTTAAAGGGTGCTCAAGCTAAAAAAAAACTAAGGGTTCAACTCTTAAAACTTATGCCGATGAAGTTCCTTTCTTGACATAAGACTAACTACTAAATAAAGGGGAAGACCAAAACAAGAGAAATGAGAGAAACAGAAGAAGAACTCAAGGGTTCCCCTCTTAGGGTTCAGCCCCCCTAGGAGGCGCACTCTTTTACAAGCTTCAAAGTGATTTCCCGATAAAACTTTTGTTATAGTGACGAGAAAAATGACTAAAATTAAGAAAAGATAGAAGAATACATGAGGACATAGGGATGATCTCCCTTAAGTCCTTCATACGCTAGGGGCCAAACATCATGACGGCGTGACAAAGGCATGGATGACATCGACCCAAAAAGACATTAGAAGCCTGCCTAAGACGAATTCACTCATCAATAAAATGGAGCTAAGCCCAATAACTATAACTAATGCTCTAATAAAGCCACATGAAGGCAAGAAGGAGGGAGGCTTATACTAGATTTCAAGAGACACGATCAAGGGCCACAATAGTCTATTCAAGGTAACATGCTTTAGTAGCATACAACAAGCAAGCATCAAGAATTAATAGTTGATGCTCATGTCGAAACTATCAGAAGTTTTGTTACACAAACTTCATCAACACAAGATGATGGACAACCCAAATACTGGTTCTACCATCGAAAGATCTTTGAACTGTAGATACAACATTATCAAAAATCCACTCAAGATGGTGGTTCACCAAAAATGGTGGTTTAAGTCCTTAGGAGTATCTCTTGCCAAGAAATTGGATTACCAAGGCAGGAGGCACAAGAATTGATGAACTAAAAATCCACCCAAGATGGTGGTCCACTGAAAATGGTGGCTGAAGTCCTCAAGAGTATCCCTTGCCAAGAAATTGAATGACCAAGGGAGGAGGCACTAGAGTTGTTGGATTAAAAATCCACCCAAGATGGTGGTCCACTCTAAATGGTGGCCAAGTCCTCTTAAAATACAATTGCCAAGAAATTAGATGACCCAAGTGACAAGGCACCCGAATGTTACACTTTATCATCAAAAGTGAATGAGGCACCTGCTTATAAGTCCTCAGACCCGAAAAGTTATACTTTCAACTTTAAAAGTAATCGAGACACCTGACTATAAGTCCTCAGAATTGACAAGTTATACTTTCAACTTCAAAAATAATCGAGACACTTGACTAAAAGTCCTCGAGCACGACAAGTTACACTTTCAACTTTAAAATTGATTGAGGCACCTGAATATAAGCCCTTAACCCCAAGAAAGTTATAATTTATCTCTAAAAGAGGCGAACGTTATGCTTTCTTTGAAAAAAGCAAGATTTATTATTTTAATAAAATTCTGAAACGTTATGTTTTTCATTATAAGCAATCTGATTATCAATACAATGTCAAACTTTCACTTATACTTGAATAATTTTCTATTTTATTTTTAAAAAATATGGATTCAAGTGTTGGTTTGCAAGAAAATGAAAGAAAAAAAACATGTTTTTCTTTAACAAAATTCATGTTTGCTCTTTTATTATGCCTATTGTTGTCTTGGAATATTAATTTGAATAACTTGGGATTCAATATTAAACATTGGGTCTTAAGGAAAAATTCAAATTAAAGGCAATTAGTAAGGCTAAAGAAACTTTATTATGATAAATGAAATATATGTAAATGAGTTTCTTGATATAGGAAATGGAAAAACTATAAAAATTTATGATTTAAAGGCCATGCCATGTCAAATTGAAGAGGGGCATATCTAATGCCTTCAAGTCGACAATGGCAGTATCCCGACTCAATTTTCCGAAGCTTGGTCTTCAATTTATCCGTAACATCTTGAAGCTCCTAAAGCTCTGCCTAAATTAAGTCATTTTCATGACGACGTGGAGTGACCTCCTAATGAAGTGCAATAACATGATAATTAGAAGTAAAAAGATACAACCTAGCACAAGAATAAGACAGGTTGAGGCCAACAAAGGAGAGGTCATCGACCTCACAACTCAGTTTATCCAAGTCCGTCGCTTGGGAGGAACGAAGAGAAAAACTGTGTATATCAAGAACATAGCTTATCAGTTGATTTAGTAAGAGGGTATGGAAAGAGGCCCAACGAATATGATGCCAATCAAGTATCTAGGGGAACCAAACTAGGAGACACTTAAGACTTTCTTAGCTAGATGAAGAGACTTGGAAACCCTTCCAAGGAACAAGTTCACTTGTTGGATTGAAGGAAATTCTAGTAGAAACAACTTTGGAAGCAACCGTGGCATATGTAACACCCCCTTCCCAAAAAGGAAAGGGAGGTCACGTGCAAAGCACAACAAACCTCAAAATAAGTAAAAAGAGCACTAATGACTTCACATATTAATAGTGGTGATCCATTAATAAAGTACTAAATACAATTCTCCAAACAGAGTCAAAATAATCAAAACTTAAAATTCGAATTAACCTAGATGATCAAAGGCAACTCTCTCATCACACTAGCCCTGAATCACCCCTGCAAACCTGTTGGAAGAAAAACACAGCATGAGCCAATTACCCAGTATAGATACAGATATACAAAAGATATACAACTGATATACGAAAATAACTGAGACAAACTACTGAACAAAGCCTCAAGTATAAATACTGACAAAAATATAATCTCCAAATATTTGAATGGAATATATCTGAATCAACAGAAGAGTAAAGAAATAACAAACTGAAGTAACTAACTCAATGAATTAAACTGAACAGAAACAACCAAAACCAATACAATGAGATAATAGGCTGAATCAAATGGTTGGGTGTTATTTCATACCGAATGAGCTCAGAAATACACATTGCCACACAGGCAAGTCAAACTAATGTCACGCAGGCAAATCAAATGATGCCACATAGGTAACCAAAATAATGCCACACATGAAAATCACATATTGGACCGCGAATCCAAATGTATGCAAATCGGATAAGTGTGTTTGGCATAACATCACAAATCCGCAGAACAGAAAACTAGGGTTAGCCCATATGCCTCCCACAACAAAACACCAAATGGTCCACTTCCTCTAGAGCCCAAAACGAAGACGCCGTGGACTAATCACACCGCCACGGAAAGTGTCATGCCTCTCGTGCCAAGACGACGTGCCTGTGGTACCCCCACAGGTGGTTATAGCTCAAGTATACCCTACGGTATATTCTAACAAAAATACCATGTCACAACACATGCGACATAATACTAACAAAAGGGTTCGATATGTACATGTTGAACCAAATCAAATTATAGTCACAAGGTTTTAAAAAGAAGGTAAAGAATATGCATCGCTTCTACAATTATCAAAATAAATAGTACTAATCATGATAACCTAATTTAATGAGTACAAATACGAGTCATATGTATCAACTCTAAAATGAAACTAATATATTTATTTCACAGGAAACAATTAAGTGAAATAATAACAAAATTCGAAACAATGGACAAAACGAACAAATCAAATTTAACAAGCATGTCGCTGAAAGAGTACGGAATCCATACCTGGATTAAGCAAAGTAAAACCTAGATTATAATCCAATTATGATCCATTTAGACTCTCTCCGTTCAATCTAAATAATTTAATAAGATTTTATTACGATCCAATCATTAATAACATAATACTATTAAATTTATTATTTAGAACTTTTATAACTATGTCGACAAAATTAATTAATTTACATTAATATACATAACTTTCAATTTGATTCACTAATTCAATTTATACGCTTCATAAATCAAATACATATTAAAATATAAAATCTAAATATATATATATATATATATATACTCAAATCCGCAAAAATAACTATATATATATATATATATATATATATATATATAGTTCTTATTATATAACAAAAGTCATTAGCTTTCATCCCTCAAAATGAACTTAATATATATATATATATATATATATATATATATATATATATATATAATTCTTATTATATTACAAAGTCAAGAGCTTTTCAAATGCATCACGCTCACCTTTTTTTTTTTTTTATTTTTTTAAACATGTTCAATATATATAAATAAATACAAATATATACACAACTACTATATTAATAATAATATTATACCACATCCTCTTAGTTTAATCTTATAAAATTATTAATATAAATGTTAGTATAAAATTTTACACGCTTTTATGTAAATCGATGATTGAATCTAATATTTCATTCATGTGAATTGCAACAAACAAACATATATACATGTAACTTACTTGTATAAGAAATTAGATATCAATTCCTTATTCCTTTATCTCATACAAAGTACAATCCAATCTCCTTTTTCCTCCTCCAAAACAGTGTCGTTCCTCTCTTCTTCTTTTTTCTCCAGTTCGCATAAGATGAGGAGGATTAGGTTTTATTTATTGTCTTATTATTTCTCCTAATTATAATAGGATTTATTATTACCCACATTTAATTAAATTAAACCCAATTAATTTTAAGGCCCAAATTGTACTAAATTAATTTACACATCTTTTATTAATATTTATTAGCCCACACAAATTAAATAACTAGTTTGACCCAAATAAAAGACAAAGTCCAATTAATATGTTTTAAAACAAAGTAATTTTTATTATTTAATATATATATTATTTTATTTTATTTTATTTTTCGGGTATTACAACATACATAGGGAAAGAGGCTACATGAATAATGGGTTGTAAGACTGCCTGTGGCTCTACGAGACCCTGGCTGTTGGGTGAATAACCAAGGCCACTAAAAGGCGAAGTGGCATAATCAAGAATGAAGATAATCAAATAAAGCGAGCCCTCCAAGGGGCAAAGGTAGATGCTTCATCTTTTCAGCCTGAAAAGTGAAATGAAACAACATAATAAATTATAATGAAAGGAAGAAAAACTTAAAAGACAAGTGTATATTTATGAGGCCCACAAATTCAGATACTTATACCTCAAATCCGGTGCTTCAAAATCTAACTCTAATAACAACTAAAAATCTCAAACAATGGAATAATAGAATAATTTACATTGTTATAATATAAATATTCTCGTCCTAAGGTCTCGCAACCATGACTAATACACTTCATAACTTAATACATAACATTAATTAAGTCTTAATACAACATAAAAATCATCCTAGCATAGAAGAGCAAAGCTACTCCATAGTTTTGCCTTCTCTCTTGCTGTTTCCTGAGATTCCACCTTGCTCTATCCTAACTGAAATGTTTAAGGGAAGCAAGAATGACCAACAAATTTTCTTAGTAAGTAATACAACAATAAATGTGTACATATGTATATATAAGGTTCTTAATCTCAAGGGTAAAACGATAAATAACAACTCAGGAATTTAAATAAGAATGTTGTGAACAAAATAATCATCAATAGTTCCAATTCTATTGTGTGAAGTCAATAAAGAACCACTATGGTTTAAGAAGTTATTAACAAATTTAAAGATTTCAACAATTCCAAGCGAATGAATAGATATCACTGAGTGTCACTATGCACAAAGAATTAGTAAAAGAATCCAACAATTTTAACAATTCCAAGTTAATGAATATGAAATACTAAGTAGTCGCTATGGATCGTGAACTCCAGCTATAATTTATAGTATTACACTGATAATCCACGATGTTCAAGTACAATAGGTGATTAGTCTACCGTACCTGATGTTATGCATAACACACCCTGTTGTTCACGCGAATGTCGGTTTCCCGACGTTGTATAGTTTCCCCTTCTATAAGGGTTGTTCATCTCATCAAATTTATAATACTCTGCACCAAAGCAATTGGTTTGGATCGCTTTCTAACACATGATATTAGTATAGCCGAATCAAATGGCATAGATAGCTTTCACAATACTTTTAGAAATAGTCTATATGTTCAATGTTTGTACCATGCTTTCAAGAATCCTTTTAAAGATGTAAGAATGATTTAATCAAGCTTAAATAATTATTTCCAAGAATTTGGATATCACAAGAATTATTTGTAGGCAATTGACTTATACGATCAATAAATGTACAACCCCAGACATTTACTCAATATATAGGATTGCTATAAGAATCAATTAGAAACTTGCATTCAATATGAAAATTCAACAAAGTTAGTAACGTGCACAATATATAGCAGTTGGTATAACAACAATTCATTTACTCAAAGTGAGGGAATTTGCTTAATGCACCAAGTTATGCAAGTTAGAGAACTTGCACAAAAGATATAAGGTTTAGATACTCCAAAGTTGTGTAAGTTAAGAAAACTTACATTCGATGTAATAATCAAATGAAGTTAGGAAACTTACATTCAATATGAAAATCAAATGAAGTTAGGAAACTTTCATTCAATATGAAAATAGAATGAAGTTAGGAAACTTGCAATAAATGCGACTATTCAATAATAATCAGTGAATGTGGAATAATCAACAATAATTATCAACTAACATACTTTGAGAATAAATAATCAAGTTTGACTTAAAAGAACTTGCAATAAATGCGAATATTCAATAATAATCAGTGAATGTGGAATAATCAACAATAATTATCTACTAACATACTTTGAAAAATAATAACTCGAGCAGAGTTAGGGAAACTTGCCTTTTGCGTCGATTACCAACTTATAGCTTACTATCACCACAAGGTCCTATTTTATTATGTATATATACAATCTCATTAGTTATACAATCAGGTCATATATTGGTACGTACACTATCAAATCACATAGTTTTGTAACCACAATTGACTTTGCTTTTGAAAACACTTGTCAAATCCTAGTTCCATAGAGTCAGTACATGCTTGAACATTTAAAACATTGTTTAAATCATTTATTATAGATTAAGACACCCATACACACATATTAATTGGTTTTGGACTAGGTTTGGTCTCTTCTATTTACTTTCAAACAATTGATAGTTTTATTCGCAAGGTTCCCGTTTTACAAAGCTAAGAGAGTTCATTATGTAAAATGCTAACCATATTACTTATTAAACCAAATAATAATGCTAAAGAACATTTACTACACATGCTTGCAAATGTTTGATTTACTTGCACATAACTAGTGTAGTCCTCTACTAGAAACTCATTTTAATTCATGCTTGAGTAGTTTATATCGCGCCTATCTAGATGGGTGAACGTGTTGGTCATATCTAGAGGCATAAAGTATCCTATTATGACTATCCTAAAGTCCAAAATACAAGTAGGTTAGTTTTCAAAAAAGTTGGTTTTCAATCTTTTCAGTTTTGAAAATCTCATGGTAAACAATAAGTATGTATAGCACCTGGAACGCACCTTTCATACTCATTTATAAACTCAACTAAGTTATATACACATGGTCAAGGGGTTCAACAGACATAAAGTTCGTCAAGTTTGGTTTTCGACTTCTAACTTTTTCTTCAATAAAGCTTTACACATACTAACACAACTCATGACACGTCTTAATTTATACATGTTAAAAGTCTCTTTAGGTTCATTAGGTCAGGTTAGGTTAGGTTAACATCTCTGCGGACTGAACTACTGAAGAAAAAATTCTTAGGTCTCTCTGTCACACCAGCTGGGGCGGCATTTTAGATGCAGGAATCCCGTTGAGGCGGCACTGTAATGACTCAGAAAATCCTATGTAATATTCGTGAATATAATGTCAAATTTTGTGTATAATTTTTTTTTATTTCATTTAGTATTGTGACCTTATAATTATTTGTTACTTAATATTTTATCAAGTATCTTGGATTATGAATGGTAAAAAAAGAGATGACAATATACATTAATATAATGTAATATAAACATCAAGAATGAAAAGGAAAACCATCATGGCTTAGTTAAGAAATATTCTTGACATGAAACTACTTATGTGGATAATGAAACAATTATATTATAATATAATTGTTTTCATTCAAAAGTATTATTTGGTAGTAAAGAAGGAAAATGATGAATACTCAAATAGGTTAATTAAATTACATAGAACCATTATTTTTAATAATAATGTTTATGCTAACTATATTTTTGCTAGCCCAACAGACTAAAAACATCTCAGTCTATTCTCCTTTTTCAATTACTAGGCCCAAATAACAATTTAAAGCCAGCCTTCCTTAGCTACATTCAGCAGCCCAAATGGGGAGGTTGGGAACAAAACTTGTGAAACAGTTCAGCAATTAGGATTAGTTTAGTTAGTTCCTGGTTAAGAAGTATTCAGTTAGCCATCAGACTTGTAAGGGATAAGACGTAGCAGAGTAAGCTATGGTCTGACAGGTCCCATAGGGGACAAGTGAACTAGACTAGGAATGATGGTTGGGAGCTTGATAGGGTGGCTGTGTAGAGGCCAACTAGAGGTGATAGTACTACCAGAAAAGAGGAGATAAACTCATCCATAAAAGGCCAAGCTTATTGCCTAAAACCAATTAACTTCACCACTTAGCAGAGTCCAAAAGAAATAGCAGTAACAGTCATATAGAGTGAGAGTGGAAAAGTTTTGGCTAGAGGAGGAGGAGAGACTGGGTAACACAACTCACTTGTAACCTTCGAATCAACAAAGTAAGCTCATTCTGGCCTTTCTAATCCTTTTCCATTTGTTCCTGTTTCTTTAAAAGATAACAACTGGACTATTAGTGACTAAGTAGCATGAATGACTTTTATATTGGAATTAGTACAATATAATGACTGTTTCAATGCTATTTGAACAGATGTGATTGGAACTGTTAAGTATGGTCTTATGCTTGTTGTTTAAGCCATACGACTGGGGACAATAAGCTAAGAAATTATATAGTACATGTATATATACAGACTGCACTCCACCTGTTTGATAAATTTCCAAGCTAGGGACTAATGTGGTAGCTTTGTGTGCTAACTATGATTTAGAGGTAAAGAGGATATCAATTAAATCACATATTGTTATTAATGAATCAAGCATGCTAAAGGGTTGCATAGGCATATGGTGATTAGTTGGTTAGTATTTAAGATTATGTTTTGATAAAATAAACCCATGGTAACATAAAGGGGTTGTCCTTCAAAGTTCATTTTGAATGATATATTTTGCCTTTTTATCAGTTCTTATGCTATAAAAGGATGTCTATAATTCCAACCCACTAATGCTAATACTTGTGAAGCTTAAGTATGTTAGTTTTCAATAAACAAAAGTCAGTCCTTGTGACTTTTATTAGAAGTTCTCTTAAGATAATCATGCCTTGCTTCTAATATGTTTATTAGGTAAATAGTTAATCCTTGTTTCCATGTTGCCTAATCATATTACCTTGGTATCTAGATTTTTCAAGTCATGCTTCCTTGTATCAATTTGAAGCCTATGAGGGTTGTTTTGAACTAAAACTAGAAGCCTTTTTGTGTAGGCTCTTTAAAGCATGCACATATATTGTATAGTATGTAAATGATGTGATGAACCTTTGTGTTGCAAACTTAATAACTGATTTGGTAACTTGGTGCTAAACCTTACCTAAAAGACCTAGAAGAGGCATGACTGACTGTAAGTATAATCGGTGTTGGCTTAAAGCATAAAGACCTTGCCTTTAGATGCTTTAAATCATAGATATGGTAGATACAAGGTTCATGTTTTAGAAAGGCATATATGCCAATGCTTGCTACTGTTTTGGTGTGATAAACCATGCCTAAAATGCTAGTCTAAAACTGTTATAGTTTCAAGATAGGCTGGCTGGGAATGGAGTCCAAAAATTTGTTTAATTTCTAATATAAAGTGTAGCTATGCTTCAAATACCCTCTATGCCTAAGTATAACATGTATAGGTGTAACAATTGAGCAAAATAAAATAAAAAGGACTGAAATGGTGAGCTCTTTGTTAACTATTTTGGAAGCTTATCTTTGGATAATTATACGTTGTATTTAGGTTCTTTAAATCATGAACGTATATTATATAGCAAGTACATAATGTTATAACACTTGTGTTAAGAGCTTGAAGGACTTTTTTTCTTTTTGTGCTATGTTACTGCTGTAGACACAAGTGACTGCTATGCTTTGGTTGTTGCTATGATGACTGTCTTGCCCCAACTCTTGTTTAGTTAGTTACTGATATTGCTTGGCTTAGGCACAAGGAGCTAGACTGGGCTGAGGAGTAATAAGGAGGATAAAAATGGGTTTATAACTCAAATAAATGGCTATGAAAAGAGGATATTGAAACTGTGCACACCACCTGTTTGTTAAAAGTCCTAGGTGGGCTGTTTAGACAAAAAATGGGATTTTAGAAGGAATTACAGCTTGAGTGTGGTTGAGACAATACATGTGAAGATAATTATTAAGTTTAACACTATTAGAATGAAACAAACTGCAATAGAAGGCCAAAGTGAAAATTAAATCCTATTATGTCAAGTCACTTTGACAATTGTTTTTAACAGTAAATAAACTTGAAATTTAAGCCTCGATAGGTTTCTAAAATAGACTAATATAGTACATTTACTATCTCTAAAAATTTAGCCTAAGCAAAGTAAAACACCAGAAGTAGCTAAGTAAAAGTGAACTTCAAGGCTAGGCTACTACCTCAGCGAAGAGTGATGATATATAAACAAAGGTCTCGAGAGATCTTCCTAAAGCTCTCGCAGACAAGAATTACTTTGTGGCTGTTGCCCATTGACAAAAAGCATCTCATTTTTAGCTTATGTTAACACAGTGTTAATAAACCTTAATAAGATTTTTTTGTAGTATAATGAGATGCCCAACAAAATGGAAGACTTGTGAAGAAAACAAATTACCTAAAGTAAGGGGAAAAGTCTGTTGTTATAGAGCAACTGCAGGATGTAGCAGTTAGATGACTTATTGGTCCATCTTATGTTGGATAATATTTTGGCTGGTATCTATAGGTATTACTATAACTGGTAAGTTTTATTTTAAAAGACATGTGTATTAGTGGTGGATTATTTCAAAATCTTTGTAAAGTATAGAGGGACATGGGTAGGTTGGTAAAGGAAGAGGAGCTATCTTTATAGGCAAAGAATGATTATATGCATAAGCCGCTATGTCGGGCTTTTTAGAAGAGCCATTTTTGGCTTTGTGGTGCAATTCAAAAACTTATCCATCAAGTTCAAATTCTAATAAACAAGTGTGTGAGACATATAACCAAGCTATAATTCATCTAGGCAGGTAAAGGAAAAGAGGTAGAGCTACTGCCTTTAGGTAGTAGCAGGTCACAAAACAAGGAACTGCTATGGTAGTTTTGATTAGCTATTTAACTTTGAAAAAAAAATATTAAAGAATTAGACACAGAATGTAATTTTAATTACCAAAGTAACTTTGTACTCAAGCTTGATAAGGTAGTTGCAATTCTCTATAAAGGGATTAGTAATTATACTACAAGGACAATACATGTGTTATGAGTTGGGACTGTTGGGGATAAGATAGGTTCAAATTGGGCTGTGAGGTCAAATGTGGCCACACCAAGCTTAGCTAAAGCCTTATGGGGCCAAGCCGAGCATGGTTGCTGGCATAAAAGAACAACAAGGAACCAGTTGGTACACCTAATATAAAGATATAGAAAGAGACTGTTTTAACCTCAAAAAGGGGCTATTTTGACATGATGTAGAAAACAAAGATAGTTAATGCATTAGTATGGAAATAAAGCTATAAATCACGGGATAGACAAAAATTGACCATGCAAATTGGAAATACCTTCAAAAGTATAAAATAAGCTACAAAAGCACCTTGTATGCTAGAATTTTTGTAAACAAGGCATGAAACACTCATGTATTAAAATCCTAATAGGATGTAAACTGTATATATGATGTGTTTGCATGTCATGATCCTGTTAGAGCCCATTAAAGAGAAAAATGGCTATTATAAATGCATGGATGAGATATTTGAAAAATGTATAGAATATCTCAAAAATAAGAAGCTAACTATAACCATGACCACTAAAACTATATGTTATGTGAGCTTGCAAACTATATAAATTAGCTATGTGGCTAATATGCTTGTAAATGTAAATAACTATGTAGGATCTGTAAGAACACTTCAGTTAAGCTGAAATCTTATCCTAGACTTGTAATTTAGGGAATCAGTCAAACGAGGCAAGTTTCTAACTCTTACTCTTTATTGAACAAGTATTCTAGAATGGACATGTTCTGTAATTTCTGAATTGTATCTCATTATTTATGAATAATATAAGGCTAAATAACCTTTTTATTCCAATCAGCTTTAAAAGAATAGTATATCAAAATTTTCTCTTAAATAAGTTTATATGGAAAGAATGTCAATGCCATTATTTCGGTTAGACAACTGTTGAGATACATTGATATTATTCATGAAAATCTCATTTAATGTTTTCTAAACCATTTTGTGCGGTGAGGATTCTTATATAATGTTGTGAACAAACAACCCTTTTATAGGGGCATATTGTACCGGACATATGATTCCGAATGACATGTAAAGTGTCATTAGACTGTTATGTTGTGCACAATGTAGGGTACTTAGGCTGATCCCCTAAAGTACAAGTCTAGGATATAGAAAAGCTTCTATAACTGTTTATATCCATGGATTACAGTGTTAATGCTGTCAATTCTAGTACAGAGTTCACTGGTCATTTAACCTTACAACATGTTAAAAACCTGATTTTCAGACTCAACACTTTTAAAGAACTATCTTGTTCGGTATCTATTTAATTGTATCCTCATTGTTATAATATTTCCGTTCCATTATATTTAACTGCTTATTTCCTTGCTGAGCAAGCGGTTGCTCACCCTTGCGTTAAATATATTCTTTTTAGTTAAAACTAAGGGTGCTGGTTCGTCCAAGATAGATAAAGGAAAAAACAAATTTGTTGACTAATCTTTTACTAAGCGATTGTGCTTATATGAACTTAAGTAGTTGATGTAATAAATATTGTTAGCACTATGTTGTGTAATGATATTTGGTTTGAAAGTTATGTAAAAATCTATAGAACTTGAGATTTAAGTTCGATGTTTATGTAATATAAGACATGTTTTTAATAGTATGAATGGGTATGTTAGTATCACGAGCATCAAACCCAAGGTAAAGATAACCCGTATTTGGGGCGCCACAGCACTATATTGTCTTTGAAATGCTCACGAGAGGGTGATGCCTGCATTACGACTCTTGATTTCATTTTTTCTCCCCGCCATGAACCAAACTTCCCAACTCCACAACAAACAATAATTTAAGCATACCCATCTTATATAAACTCCACAAACTTACTACCAAACATACATAGCATGATTCTAACAACTTAAATCAAATAGAAAACCAAATTCAAGAATCAAATTCAAAGTTCATGCCATTTTTTCAAAGTTTAACATGTTTAGCAAATTCTCTCATTACAGAATCGTTTCTTAACCAAATTGATCCGTTTAACTTTCGTTGTTTTCATATTTGACTATACTAACTGTAAGACCCCAACTTTTATAAATAAAGATGAATTTTCTATAAATATTATTTTTGAATATTATGGAATAAATTTGATATAATGTTATAGTTGTGGGTAATATTTATAAATTTTGCAAAGTAAGCAAGTTGTTATAAAATATTCGTTTGGTGGGGAATATTTTTTTGTCGGGAGAATATTAAATACGACGGCTCAATCATTAGTGGACCCCATTAATGGAAGTATTATTGTCGTAGTTGAGAAAGCGACAAAATTATCTTTCTATAAAAATAACGGTAGAGGTGTTACTGTTAAAAGCGTTGAACTACCCGGTAGTAAAAAATACGATGAATGGCGTAGTTGTATAGTAGCACACGATATTGATTATTGATGCTTACGTGAGAAGTCACTCGCCTATGCTCAATTATTGCTACTGAGAATTGTTGCATCATATCTCTTATATTATTGATTCAATTATTGTTACGATTATCATCAGTATAATATGTTATAGTATTAAATCAATAATTGAGACGACAAGTTATAAATGATTAATAATTGTTGAAAGATTAAATATGTGTTGATTAAAAATAAAATGATTTGTGGTAATATTTATTGATCCTTGATGTATATAAATAATCCATTATGAGGCGTTTGTGGTAAGTTTGATTATTTTATGGGGCCCATATGTCATCATCTAAGAGTCTCTTAAATCGATAGTAATTACATTCGTCGATAGTAATTACCTTTGTGAATAGTAATTACCTTCGTCGATAGTAATTTCCTTTACAGACGTCAAACCACTTGCCGTTTCATATTAAAAGCGTCGAACCACTTGTCGTTTCACATTACTGGCCGAACCACTTGTCGTTTCACATTAAAGCGTCCAAGCCACTTTTCTTTTCACATCACCGATTCGTTAAGCCACTTGCCTTTTCACATGGCGGTCTTAAGCTAGAAATCTTCTATAAATAGAGGCCTAGTGCTTCATTATTTTTCACGAATTCATTCAAGCTATAGAGAGAGAAAGTATAGAGAGAATAAGAGAGAAAGAAGAAGAGTATTTTGTTACTACACTCTGCGCAGTATTCAATCTCCTACCAAAAGTAAGGGGTGTTATTCCTTTTATTCATGAAGAGAACTGTTGTTATTCCATTGTTTATTATTACATTGGAATAACTTTGTATCGTGGTTTACCCTATACTTGGTGACATTCTTCTATTATTCGTTGGATAATCATGTGCATGTTTTACTGTGGGACTGGTTCCATTCTTTATTATTACGTTGGAATATCCTATCATGCGTTTTCTATTTGGACTGTTCCGTTATTTATTATTCTATTGGAATAACACGCATATGCGGTCTATCGCATGCATGGTGATTTCTTTTGTTATTCCATTCTTTATTATACCCAGGTTGGTTAAAACTTTGACTTCTATACTCCATGAAATTAGTGGAATATCCTTGATATTTGCACTTCATCCAAAGATCCTTTCATGGAAATATTCTTCTCAAAGATTCTTGAATTTTACTCTACAAAGCAAAGATATCATGTCAGCAGTTTGGATGTTATTGGTTCCTAGATTAATTAATTCTTGAACTTGTTTTATTGAATTCTTATATCATTGTCATCATCCTCATGTTTATATTATGTTGAAAGTCATCTCGTGGCACAGTAGTGCATAGATGGACTTGGTATGATTATGACGAGAGACTATTCGGTGTAATCATGACCGTAATGTTACAAATGATGTGGTAAAATCCTCAAATGGCCTGTAGTGCATTGATGGGACGATTGTTGGCATGATCATGACCATTAATGAATACACAAATATTCTTGGCCGTAGTACATGAATAATTGTGGTCGTGATACTAAAGAATATCCTCGTCAGTAGTGCGTGGGTGATTCGATGATGTGGAATATTTATTAAAAGTGAGTCTTAGCTATAATAGTGATGAAAAACCTTTTAAATCATAAAAGATAGTAGATTTTATTTTCTACTTGACTCTTTTAATGGATTCTTTGGTTTCATTTGTAGTTAAACTTGATGTTCATTATATTTTATCGGTTTAAACATTGTTGCAGAGGCTAATGATAATTTATTCTCGCATTATCTTAGTCATAATATTTCTTATCGAGCTAGTTGAGCTCACCCTTTCTTTCACCGTTCTCTTGTGAAATGAGAATATAGCCGGGGCGAGTCGGGGAGCGGAGTAATGGTCCGAGAGGATAGCATTAGTAGTCCTCACTATTCTTGAAATAGTGTGAAAATAATTGTAATGAGGACTCCTTTTGAGTTTGTATAATATCTAGTAGACAATATTTGTATTCAAACTCACAGTTTATGTCATATTGTACCACGCAGTTATATTAGTAAGTTGTATTTAAATTCTGTACCATGTATCTGACTACCCAAGATGGGTGATGTATACCTAATTTTGGGGGCGTCACAGTTATAGTCTCTGGTCATAATCATACCAAGTCCATCTATGCACTACAGGCCACAGATGACTTTCAACATAATATAAACATGAGGATGATGACAATGATATAAGAATTCAATAAAAACAAGTTCAAGAATTAATTTATCTAGGAACCAATAACATCCAAATCACAACATGATCATTGCTTTGTAGAGTAAATTCAAGAATATCGAGAAGAATATTTCCATGAAAGGATTTGGATGAAGCACAAATATCAAGGATATTCCACTAATTTCATGGAGTATAGAAGTCAAAGTTTTTAAACCAACTGGGTATAATAAAGAATGGAATAACAAAAGAAATCACCATGCATGCGATAGATCAAGACAGCAAAAGTTATTCCAACAGTAATAATAAATAACGGAACCAGTCCGGCAGTAAAACACATGCATGTAGGATATTCCAAACAGTAATAATAAAGAATGGAACCAGTCCGGCGTAAAACACACATGCAAGATGTTCCAAATGTAATAATAATAAAGAGCGGAACTGTGTCCTGTAAAAACACATGATGTGATGTTCCAATAGAATAATAATAAAGACGGAACCAGTCGGTGTAAAACACACGCATGGATGTTCCAATGAATAATAGAAGAATGTCACCAAGTATAGGGTAAACCACGTATACAAAAGTTATTCCAACAGTAATAATAAGCAATGGAATAACAATAGTTCTCTTTATGAATAAGAAGGAATAACACCCCTTACTTTTGGTAGGAGATTGAATCTGCAGTAGAGTGTAGTAACAAAATACTCTTCTTCTTTCTCTCTTATTCTCTCTATACTTTCTCTCTATAGCTTGAATGAATTCGTGAAAATAATGAAGCACTAGGCCTCTATTTATAGAAGATTTCTAGCTTAGCTTTTCGCCATGTGAAAAGGCAAGTGGCTTGACGATCGGTGATGTGAAAAGAAAAGTGGTTCGACGCTCGTAATGTGAAACGACAAGTGGTTCAACGCTTTGTAATGTGAAACGACAAGTGGTTCGGCGCTTCGTAATATGAAACGGCAAGTGGTTTGACGTCTGGTAAAGGTAATTACTATCGACGAAGGTAATTACTATTCACAAAGGTAATTACTATCGACGAAGGTAATTACTATTGACGAAGAGACTCTTAGATGATGACATATGGCCCCCCATAAAATAATCAAACTTACCACAAACGCCTCTCATAAATCTCTTTATATACATCAAGGATTGAATAAATATTACCACAAATTATTTTATTTTTAATCAACACATATTTAATCTTTCAACAATTATTAATCATTTATAACTTGTCGTCTCAATTATTGATTTAATACTATAACATATTATACGTAAGATAATCGTGACAATAATTGAATCAATAATATAAGAGATATGATGCGTTAATTATCGTAAAGTAATAATTGAGCATAGCTAAGTGACTTCTCAATGAAGCAATAATAATCAATATCGTGCTACTATACAACTATGCGACATCGATGTACTTTTTTACTCTAGGGTAGTTCAACAGCTTTTAACGGTAGAACACCTCTCCGCCAAGTTATTTTTATAGAAAGATAATTTTGTCGTTTTAACTACGACAATACTTCCGTTAGGGGTCCACTAATGATTGAGTCGTCGCATTTAATATTCCCCGACAAAAAGAATATTCCCCACCAAACAAATATTTTATAACAACTTGCTTACTTTGCAAAATTTATAAATATTACCCACAACTATAACATTATATCAAATTTATTCAATAATATTCAAAATAATATTTATAGAAAATTCATCTTTATTTATAAAAGTTGGGGTCTTACAACCTCCCTTCTTATGAAATTTCACCCTCGAAATTAGTGGTACGTGCACTGGTATGTCAAGAGGTAAGGATACCTTGATTTCATTTGATTCTAACTCCCAAGTCATTTCCTCAACATCGTGGTTCCTCCACAAAACTTTGACTTGAGGTATAACCTTGGAGCGTAGAATATGTTCCTTCTTATCCAAGATTTGAACAGAACCTCTTCATACGCCAAATCTTTCGCTATTTCGTCCGGTTCTAACTCAATAATGTGGTTCGGTCTTTCACATATTTACGTAACATGGATATGTGAAAACGTTATGAACACGAGACATACTGGCAGAAAGCGAGTCTATAGGCCATAGTTCCTACTCGATCGAGGATTAAAATGGACCGATGAATCGAGGATTGAGTTTTCCTCTCTTTCCAAATCTTGTAACTCCTTTCCATGGAGCAACTCTTAACAACACATGATTTCAGATATCGAATTCCACGTCCTTTCGATGAAGATCAAGATAACTCTTTTGTCGATTTTGTGAGGTTTTTATACGTTGTCGGATCGTTTGAATCTTTTCCATAGTCATGCGTGCATCAACCCCGGTCCCAACAATGTTGCTTCACCCACCTCATCCCAAAGATAACCGAGAACGACACTTTCTTCCATACAACGCTCGAATGGAGCCATGCCAATACTTTGCTTGATAACTGCGTTGTTGTAGGAAAACTCCACCAATGGTAAGAACTTGTCCCAACTTCCTTGAAATCAAGGACACACGAGTCTTAATAGATCTTCAAGAGTTTGAATAGTCCCTCCTCCGTCTGGTCTGTCTCGAGGATGATATGCGAGAGCTAAATCGTAAGTCTGTGCCCATAGCTTTTTGCAAACTAACCCAAAATCGTGAAGTGAATCTTGGGTCTCGATCGAAACTATGGATACCTAAGCATACCATGCGATCTTACAATCTCGTTTATGTACATATCTGAGCAAGACGTTCAAGTGTATAAGTTTCTCGATCAAGAAGAAATGAGCAGACTTGGTCAATCTATCAACAATGACCCAAATCGCATCTATGCCTTGAGAAACCTTAGGAAGACCCCAGAACGAAATCCATGGTAATGTGCTCCCACTTCCATTCTAGAATTTCAAGTGGTTGCAATGGACCTTTTGGTACTTGATGTTCCGCTTTAACTCGTTGACAAGTTAAACACCTTGAGATAAACAGCGCTATCTCTCTCTTCATATTGCTCCACCAAAATGTATGATTTAATATCATGATACATTTTGGTACTCCCGAGATGGATTGCAAATGGAGTGTTGTGCGCCTCCATCATGATATTATACTTTAAATCAGGGTCGTTAGGAACACAAAGTCTGGAGTTGACTCGAAGTATTCCTTCTTCATCGATTCTTTCTTCCGGCATAGCACTTTCTTGCACTTTCTTCCTCATACGCATCAGCTCCAGGTCTGTAGCTTGAGCTGCTTTAACTTTATCAATTAAAGTCGGTTCTACTCGTATACTCGTTATCATCACATGCGTCCCTAAAGTCTTTAACTCTATCTCCATCCTTTGCAAGTCACACAAAATGGGCCTTTGCGTTGACAATATCACACTCGATCACTTGCATATGATCTTCTACTCAATGCGTCGCCTACCACGCTCGCTTTTCCAGGATGGTATTGGATGGTATGATCATAATCTTTCAACATTCAAGCCAACGTCGTTGTCGCATGTTGAGTTCCTTTTGAGTGAAGAAATATTTGAGGCTTTTATGATCCGTAAAGATCTCCACTTTCTCCCCATACAAGTAATGCCTCCAAATTTTAAGTGAAAAGATAACAAATGCTAACTCTAGATCATGAGTAGGATAATTCCTCTCATATTCTTTGAGTTGTCATGAGGCATAGGCTATAACTTTTCCATGTTGCATAAGAACACATCCCAAAAGCATCATGTAGATGACAAATCCTCCGAGGCAGATGGTATTGTCGTAACAGTCTTTGAAATAAGTCTCCTCTTGAGTTCTTGAAAAATCTTCTCACATTTTTGCTCCAACCGAACTTTGTATCTTCCGAAGTTAGTTTGAGTCAATGGAGTAGCGATTCGAGAAAATCCTTCCACGAATCTCCGATAATAACCAATTTAAACCGAGAAAGCTACGTTCTTCTATCATCGATTTAGGTTGTTCCCACTTTGAATAGCTTCAATCTTTCTTTGGGTCAACAGATATTCCATGACTTGATACCACGTGCCCAAGGAATGCTACTTCTTCTTGCCGTAACTCGCATTTCTTCAACTTGGCATAAAGCTTATATTCACGAAGCTTTTGGAGTGTCGACCTCAAGTGTTGCTCATGATCTTCACGGCTTTTGGAATAAATAAGGATGTCATCAATAAAGACGACAACAAAGTGATCCAAATATTCCTTGAATACTTGGGTTCATCATATCCATGAAGGCAAAGTTAGGAGCATTAGTCAATCCAAAGGACATGACTAGGAATTCATAATGCCCGCATGGGAGTTAAAGCCCGTCTTTGGAATGTCGTGGTTCTAATCTTCAATTGGTGATATCCTAACGAAGATCAATCTTTGAAAAGAATTTGGCTCCTTGCAATCGGGTCAAACAGGTCATCAATACGTGGCAATGGATACCTATTTTTGATGGTGACATGATTCAACTCCCGATAATCAATACAAAGTCGATACTCCCATCTTTCTTTCTTCACGAATAGAACAGAGCACCCCAAGGAGAAGTACTAGGGACTAATAAAGCCAATGTCTAACAATTCCTCGCAGTTGGGTCTTTAACTCCACGAAGTTCAATAGAGCCATTCGATATGGGGCTTTGGAAATAGGTTTTGTACCGGGTTCAAGGTCGATACAAAATTCAATTTCACGCGCTCGGGGTAGGTAGGAAGAAGTTCTTGGGAATACGTCAGAAATTTATTAACAATAGAAATATCGCTCAAAACCCGACGTATTTTTGTTTAAATCGTGACATGAGCTAAGAAAGCTTAACATCCGTTTTTCAATAAACGAATAGCTTTATGGCTTGAGATGACCGTGATTGATTTTAATGGTTTGGTCGCTTGAATTCGCATAATAGGTTGGTTAGGAATATAAAAGCTAACAACCTTACGAAAATAATCAATTTTTGCATGATAAGTAGTTAACCAATCAATCCCTAGAATCACGTCAAATGCAAGTATTTTTAATGAAATAAGATCGACAGGTAATGTGAGGGTACCGATTTGAACCAAACAAGACTTATAAACAGTGGATGTAATGAAGGTTTCTCCCAACGGAGTTTCCACAGATAAGTCAAAATCTAATTTCTCCGGAGTCAAATTTAATCGATGAGCGCAAGTAGGAGAAATAAAAGAATGGGTAGAACCGGTATCAAATAAAGTATAGACTTCATTAGAGTTTATGATAAGCTTACCCGTGATGACCTCATTCGGGTTCCTTGCTCTCGGGAGGTCACAACAAACGCCTCCCTCAGACTACCGGTTTGACTTTTTCCGGGACTACTTTGGTGCCTCCATCCTAGTTGAATTTGTCTTGATGAAACGACAAAATCGAGCTAAGTGACCTTCTCTTCAACAATTATAACATGCTTTGGACGACATGTATAGCGATTTACTTGATGTGTCCTCTCCTCCGCATTTGAAGCATATGATAGGTGGTCTTTCTCCTTCCTTAACAACGGGTGGTGGTCTTGACGTCTTTCCATCATTGTTGAATCTCTTTTCTTGAAATGTCCATTCTTATTGTTTTGGCTCGATTACCACCGAAGTGGTTACCATATATCGCCCTGTTGATTCCCTCCACGCTTGTTGTCACAAGCTCGATGACTACTCTCACCGGTATTATAATTTTCTTTACAATTTCTCTCTTTAGTTGCGTTGACTCGTTATTGCGCTCCACTAATTGAGCCCTATTTACAACATCTGAATACAAACACGGTTTATGAGAAATAAGATGTTGACGTATTCTCGCTTCAAACCTCTTAAAAACATTCGCGCCATTCTCTTCATTATCCACCAAGTGGGACGTAAAACCGTGATAACTCCGTAAATTTTGCCTCGTATTCGATTACTGGTCATATTGTTTTGTTCCAACTTGATAAACTCCACCTCCTTCATGTGGCTTAATACTTTCAAGAAAGTATTTGTCGTTGAACAGCTCTTGGAACTTCTCCCAAGATATCTTCAGTACAGCAGGTTGAGTACGTTTTACCGATTCCCACCAGTAATCTACCTCTCCGCGCAACATAAAGGCGGCAAAGGGAACCTTTTTCTCCTCGGAGCATCCCAAGATATCAAATATCTTGGTAATCTGCTTTATCCATGCTTTCGCCAGAAGTGGTTTTAGCTCTCCCTTAAACTCCGGTGGTCCTAGCTCCTTGAACTGTTTAAGCGGTGACCGCCGAGAGTTTTCCGTGTTTCCACCCCCACGTTTTGGATAGGAGTTGCTCACTTTCTTTGTTGCATAAATTGCATAAAGCCTCCGAACATTTGATCATTCATCATTTGGTCGGTGTTGTTGTTTGCATGAAGATTGTCGCCTTCCCGATGCACATTATCCACGATTATTGATATGTGGTGAATCAACGATCGCTCGTGTGCTCCATTGCTATTCTCAACATTCTCGGATGTCATTTTCAGACATCGCCACAAAACAAAAGGTTAATTGACATGTAACATATTATCCCTATATTCGACCGACCAATAAAATAGCACATAAACTTAGGTAGGTCATACTAGTGAAGGTATTCCCCTGCCTCCCTCCTAGTACTATTCTCACATCTTAGCCAGGATCATATCCCTAAGCTCGATATTATCATGACGCGCCCCAAAATTAGGTATACATCACCCATCTTGGGTAATCAGATACGTATGATTTTAATATAACTTACTAATATAAGCGCCATATTGTATTACCCGGCGGTTATATTAAGAAGTTTATTTAAATTTGCACTATGTATCTGACTACCCAAGATGGGTGATGTATACCTAATTTTGGGGGCGTCACACTAACGATATCCGATAACAAATTTCAAATTATATCAAGCTAATTAAGCCATCAATTTTTGACTCAAATAACAAGTATTCATGAATATTTCTATGAATTATAAAACTTGGACTTAATAGAATGGTTTAGGACATTACCTCTTGAAAGATGAATTGTTAACTCTTACTTCCAATCTCTGACTTGCTCTCCAACTCAATAATACTCTCACACTAATTTTGAACTTCACAAAGAATTTAGCAATTGGAATGAAAAGAGAATGGTTTCCATTTATAGGGATATTTTGGACCAAAATTGGGTTTTGCTCCATGAATTAAACCAATTGAAGAAAGAAGAAGATGTTGGGCATAGATTGAATAGTTGAAATACACAATTAGGGCCACTCCCCCTTCCATCATTAACAATCTTCTGAGTTTTGACATGGTAGGGGAGAATAGGCTTAGGCCAAAGGCCTATACACGTGATTGAAGAAAAGGGACTCACAAAATGGGACAACCCTTTTAAAACTCAACATTTACAAAAATGATACTAGAATACTTAGGTTTATTTTTACCATAAAGTCTCATGTAACAACTATCCACATATTATAATAGTATTCTTAACATCACATTTAATTAACACATCATGTAACCTAATGTCACACAAGCTCATTTATACGACATAGTAAGTTATAAAATTCAACTTACTTTTACCATATAGTCTTATAAATTAGTTATTCTCATTATTTTATTATTCTTGATATTCCACATTACATTATAAACATGAAGCAACTCCATTACACATAAGTTTAATTTAAGCTTTTCATCATTTCTATCACTTTACTTACTCATCACATATTTAACTCAATTTAAATTGAATTCTTACTTTCCACGACACACATATCTATTATATATGTATCCACTAAAATTATTCAAACATTTCTATTCTCAATATTAATATTATTTATAAAATTCACGGGTATTACATCCTCCCCGTTTATAAAAATTATGTCCTCGGAATTGGTAAAAGGTTACACAAACAGATGGGGATAGACTATTCTCATCTTATCTTCTAATTCTCGGTAGCCTCCTCAGCGTCGTGGTTTCGTCAAACTACTTTTACAGAAGATATAACTTTATTTCTTAATGTTTATTCTTTCCTATCTAGTATTTAGACAGGAATTTCTTCATACGTCAAATTCTTTTCTACTTGAATTAGTTCATAAGATATCACGTTCTTATAGTCGGGCTTATATAGACGTAATACAGGAACATGAAATAGGTTGTGGATGTGTTCCAGTTCGGGCGGTAAAGCTACCTTCTACGCCACTTCGCCTACTAGATATAATACTTTGAATGGTTCTATGAACCTCAGACTCAATTTTCCTATCTTACCTAATCTTATATTTCCCTTTCCAATGAGACACTTTAAAAAAATACGAAACTACCGACTTTAAAATCTTGAATTTGACGGTGAAAATCTGCGTATTTCTTCTGTCGATCTTGTGATGTTACTAATCTAGCTCTTATTGTGGTTACCACATCTGTTGTTTCTTGAACTAACTCCGGCCCCAAAAGTCATCGTTCTTCGACCTCATCCCAATATAGCGGTGTTCTGTACTTTCTTCCATAAAGAGCTTCATACGGCAATATATCGATACTATTATTATAAGTGAATTCTACTAATGGTAAGTGATCGTCCTAGTTACCATTGAAATCCATCACACAAGCTCTAAGAATTTCTTTTACCGTTTGTATCGTTCGTTCACTCTGCCTATCGGTTTGAGGATAATAAGCAGTACTCTACCTAAATTGTGTTCCCATTCCTTCTTGTAAGCTCTTTAGAATTTCAACGTTACGCGCGGGTCTAGTTCAGAAATAGTTGACACCGGTACTTCGTGTCATAAAACGATTTCCTTCACGTAAACTTCCTTAATTAATTTAAATTGAGTTGAATCTTCATTGGTAGAAAGTGCGTCGTATTCCACAACTTCTCATTTTATATTGGGCCACCAAAAGTGTCGTCGAGTATCCTGATATATTTTCGTGCATCCTGTGCGAACAGAATATGTCGTATTGTGTGCCTTATAAAAAACCTCCTCTCTCAATTTAGCTACGATTGACACTCACCCTCAATATTAATATATTGTCCTTACCCATCTTGAACCCTTCTTCTCTATTTTTTGTTATTTTTTTCTTTATCTTCTCCTACTCTTCATCTTTCTCCTATGATTCCTTTATTCTATCCAATAACGTATGGCGAGCTCCTATTACAAATAATTTTCCATCAGGCTCTTTGGTTCCTTTTACCTCTATTTCCAGTCTCTACCATTCTTATATTAGCTCTTACTGGGTTGTCAATGCAAAAAACTTCTCCTTCCCTAGGTGATCAAGATTTTGAAATCGTAATATTTAATTAATTCCAACTAAATCCTAGAAACTCCCTTCAAATTTTATTTTTTCATCTTCCTGATAAATTGGTCAATGGGGTTGTTATCTAAGAGAATCTTGGATAATTCTTTGATAGCACCCGGCTAACCCTAAAAAATTCTCACCTCTGTCGGTGTATTCGGCTGCTCCAAATTACTCACCGCTTCCACCTCTTCCAGATCTAACGCGCATTAAAACTAATCTTTTCTATCCAAAATTTTACTCTTCGAAAATTTCGCGTACCTCTCCTCCCTTTTTCAAAGTCTCCAATTCCATCTTCAGGTCTTTGGCATGCTCTTTCTTGAATTGGGTTTGGAACGCCGTCTTCGGTATTTCTTCTTTTTGCACTTTCAACTGATGATAACCCATTTGTAGGATATAGTCATCTATTCTTGGTAATGAATGCATATCCTTAAATGTCACTTTTTCAACACTCGATAGTAAATACAGAGTCTCATCTATCCATCCTTTATCTTAACAAACAATAATGGTGCTCCCTAGGGAGACACAATCGGCTGATTATATTCTTTAACTAGCAATTCATTTCTATAAGCGCCATATGATATGGGGCTTTCAAAATCAATGCAGTTTCTAGTACTAAGTTAATCACAAATTCAATTTCTCTGTCTGGCGGAAGGCCGGAAAAATCGTCTGGGAATACGTCCTAAAATTCTCTCACTACCGATATATTCTTTACTTTTATTCCCTTTTCTGAGTATCTACAATATAGGTTAAATAATTTACACCTCATTTCCTTAACAATTTCTTGGCCTGCATCATCGTAAGACAACACAATTGCCCATGCGATGAGCTACCATTAAAACAATACCTTAATTAGACTAATTTGTAGTCTAAAGGTTTACACTTTTCTTCTGACAGTTAATTATTACAGCGTGGTTATATAACCAATTTATTCCTAACGTCACATCAAACTCTCCCAAATTTAATCGAAACTACACTTAGTTTATTTCTTGCAACAATAATTACGGTATACGAATTTTTATAGGATTACTCCTTATCCGCAACTTCTATGTTCAAAAGATTTCTTAATTGTTCTTTAAGTGAATTTAGTCAATTTGCAAATTCTTAAGACACAAGAATTAGTAGTTCCCGAATCAAATAATACACACGCATTTATATTATTCATTAGGACAGTACCTGCCAACACGTCTCGAGATGCCACTGCGTTAGTTGTATGTGGTATTAGTTTATTCAATTGAGTTGGTTCGATTATCGTCAACTTCCCGTTATGGCTTCCTTCGTTGCTGCCTTCTTCTTTCTTTCCTTTCATTGAGCAGTTCTTAACTTGATGATTTGTCGACCTGCAAGCGAAGCATCCTTGGATCTTCTTTGGGTTTGGGCAATTCGGTGAAATATGCCCCTCCTGGTCACAATTATAGCAAACACATCATCCCTTCCAACATTCTCCTAGATGACTCTTTCTACAGTTCAGACACTCCTCATTTCTTTTCTTGAGTCCTTTCTGGAGACTTCCTGTCGAATTGTTGTTGGTGTTGTTGTTGTTATTGTCCCGCTTTCTTTATATTTCTGTTCCCTCCTTGTTTGCTTCCTTCTGAAAATTACATACTTGATGTTCTTCGGATCCATACGCAAAACATTCTTTGATCTTCTTCTGCCTAGGAAAATTAGGAGAAATATGTCCATTTTCCCTGCACTTATAACACATATGTTTTCCTTTCAAACATGCTCCAACGTGGTTCTTCCTACATTTCTCACAGGTTTCTACCTCCTTTTTTCGTGGTTGTCCGTTTTAGCTTATATATTTGACCTTATTCCACTTCTTCTTAAAATTCTTACTGCTACTACTACTACTCTCTTCCAACTGACATTCTTTCATTTTCTTTGAAATATTAATCTCCCCTCCTTAAGTCAAATTAATTTCTTTTCCTAGCTCTGAAATTTTCATATGTCTTTTTATAAATTCACTGATTCCTTCTTCAAAAGTACCTACCATATGGTTTACCAATTTTTGAAATGGTTCCTGATTCAATTCCCTATCTCCATTTTCTGTCATTTGACGAGTTTCCTCTCATTGAGGTTTTGAAATTTCTGTATGGAAACAAAATAGTATTATTATTTCCTTGTTAAACATCTAATTACTCTTAAGACTTCTTAAGGTATAAATTATGCTACTATGATTTCCCTTTCTATTAATAACAAAATTCGGTCATCACAAACACATTAACTAAATATATTATATTAAAAAAATACGTTACAAGAGAACATATTTCATCATATAGCATTCAGCTACCAACATCATCACCTATCCCCTAATATAACAAAAGATGGGGATTACTAACATACTACCCTCTAACAAGTACAAAAATTGGGGTTTACATAACTAGCCCATGCCTTTTCACAGAAGGTTAGGACTTACTCACATTATCTGCGTTATTATTTCATTAAACTACCTAACTACCCTTCTTTCTTTCTTAACTCCTCTTTTAGGACCTCCAATTGATCTTCCAACCTTAATCGATTCCTAACTTCATCCTCCCAGAAAGTATGCCTCATTTGGTTACTAATCTGAAGGTCTCAAACTTTCACCTCCAACTTTAGTATCTTATTCTCCTTCTCAGAGTTCTGAATTGCTAAGTCATTTATACGTGCCCAAATTTAAAAGAAACCTCTCTTCGCAGATTCTCGCTCGGACTCGTCTCGACCAGATCTTCTTGACTAGAGCTACTATCAGATGATATGCGGCTCTCGCTTATCGAGGTAACTCATATTCCACGTGTACGTCACGTAGTTCCTCCTCTATAATCCTACTAGTTCCTCCTTGCTCTGACATCCTACAACCACAAAACAACAAAAAAACTCCATTAGTATCTTAAAATAAAACATAATCTCATCGTGTGGAATGAAAAATATATTTAATAATGCTACTAACTCTTTAAGAAACTCTACATGTGTTTTATCTCCTTCTACACCCTAAATCTCTTCTAAGGTTACAACCTAAGGACTCTCGGTCCTAAAGTTTATAACCTACAACTTTGATACCAACCTGTGACGCCCCCAAATTCAGATACTTATACCTCGAATTCAGAGCTTCACGATCTAACTCTAAAAAAAACTAAAAATCTCAAACAACGGAATAATAGAATAATTTACATTGTTATAATATAAATATTCTCGTCCCAAGGTCTCGCAACCATGACTAATACACTTCATATCTTAATCCCAACATAACTTAATACATAAAATTAATTAAGTCTTAATACAACATAAACAAAACATCCTAGCATAGAAGAGGAAAGATACTCCATAGCCTTGCCTTCGCTCTTGCCCTTGTTCTGTCCTAACTGAAATGTTTATGGGAAGCAAGAGTGACCAACAAATTTGCTCAACAAGTAATATAACAATAAATGTGTACAGGTGTATATATAAGGTTCTTAATCTCAAGGGTAAAACGATAAATAACAACTCAGGAATTTAAATAAGAATGTTGTGATCAAAACAATCATCAATAGTTCTAATTCTATTCTGTGAAGTCAATAAAGAAACATTGTGGTTCAAGACGTTATTAAAAGATTTAAAGATTTCAACAATTTCAAGTGAATAAATAGATATCACTGAGTGTCATTATGGACCAAGAATTAGTAAAGGAATCCAACGATTTAAACAATTCCATGTTAATGAATATGGAATACTTAGTAGTCGCTATGGACCATGAACTCCTGCTATAATTTACAGTATTACACTGATAATCTACGATGTTCAAGTACAATAGGTGGTCAGCCTACCGTACCTAATGTTATGCATAACACACCTTGATGTTTGCGCAAATGTTAGTTTCTCGACGTTGTATAGTTTCCCCTTCTATGAGGGTTGTTCATCTCAGCAAATTTATAATACTCCGCACCAAAGCAATTGGTCTGGATCACTTTCTAACACATGATATTAGTATAGCCGAATCAAATGGCATAGACAACTTGAACAATGCTTTTAGAAATAGTCTATAAGGTCAATGTTTATAACATGCTTTCAAGAATCCTTTTAAAGATGTAAGAATGATTTAATTAAGCTTCAATAATAATTTCCAAGAATTTGGATATCAGAAGAACTATTTTTTAGCAATTGACTTATATGATCAATAAATGTACAAGCCCAGACATTTGCTCAATCTATAGGATTGATATAAGAATCAATTAGAAACTTACATTCAATATGAAAATTTAATGAAGTTAGTAACGTGCACAATATATAGCCGTTGGTATAACAACAATTTGTTTACTCAAAGTAGGGGAATTTGCTCAATACACCAAGTTGTGTAAGTTAGAGAACTTGAACAATAGAGATAATGTTTAGATACTTGCACAATATCCAAAGTTGTGCAAGTTAGGGAAACTTACATTCAATGTAATAATCAAAGGAAGTTAGGAAACTTGCATTTAATATGAAAATCAAATGAAGTTAGGAAACTTGCATTCAATATGAAAATCAAATGAAATTAGGAAACTTGCAATAAATACGAATATTTTATAATAATCAGTGAATGTGGAATAATCAATAATAATTATCCACTAACATGCTTTGAGAATAAATAATGAAGTTTGAATTTAAGAACTTGCAATAATTGCGAATATTCAATAATAATCAGTGAATGTGAAATAATCAAAAATAATTATCCACTAACATACTTTGAAAAAAAATAACTCGAGTTGAGTTAGGGAAACTTGCCTTTTGCGTCGATTACCACCTTATAGGTTACTATCACCACAAGGTCTTGGTTTATTATGTATATATACAATCTCATTAGTTATACAATCAGGTCATATATTAGTACACTATCAAACCACATAGTTTCGTAACCACAATTGACTTAACTTTTGAAAAAACTTGTCAAATATTGGTTCCATGTAGTCATGACATGCTTTAACATTTAAAACATTGTTTAAATCATGTATTATAGCTTAAGCCACCCATACGCACATATTAAGGGGTTTTTCACTAGGTTTGGTCTCTTTTATTTACTTTCAAACATTTGATACTTTTATTCGCAAGGTTGCCGTTTTACAAAGCTAAGAGAGTTCATTATGCAAAAGACTAACCATATTACCTATTAAACCAAATAATAATATTAAACAACCTTTACTACACATGCTTGGATGTATTTGATTTACTTGCACATAACTAGTGTAATCCTCTACTAGAAACTCATTTTAGTTCATGCTTGAGTAGTTTATATCGTGCCTATCTTGATGGGTGAACGTGTTGGTCATATCTAGAGGCATAAAGTATCCTATTATGACTGTCCAAAAGTCCAAAATACAAGTAGGGTAGTTTTCAACAAAGTTGGTTTTCAAACTTCTAAGTTTTGAAAATCTCATGTTAAACAATAAGTATGCATAACACCTGGAACACACCTTTCATACTCATTTATACACACAACTAAGTTACATACACATGGTCAAGGGGTTCAACAGACATAAAGTTTGTCAAGTTTAGTTTTTGACTTCTAACTTTTTCTTCAATCAAGCGTTACACATACTAACACAACTCATGACACATCTTTATACATGTTTAAAGTCTCTTTAGGTTTATTAGGTCAGGTTAGGTTAGGTTAACATCTCCCCGGACTGAACAACCGAAGCAAAAATTCTTAAGCCTTTGTGTCAGACCAGTTGATAAGTTGGTTTTATACCTACTTATTCGACATCTGTTACTTGAATTAGTTGCTTATACTCATGTTTCTAAGTTACTTTTCATGCATTTTGTGTTTATTTTGTAGATCTTATGCTTGGGAACAATGTGAGCGACTATTGGTATGAAAATGCAAGGAAAAGCAATCCGGGTATCGTTTGGGCTTTCATGTTCTTGACTTGGAACTTGGATTATGTTCTAGAGATATTTCTTAACTTTTCGGAACTTCTTGAATCATTCCAATCGGAGTTCGGATGTAAGAGTTATGACTTTTGTACCAACGAACGTTGAACGTCACTGTTTTGGATGGCCATTTGCACAGCAGTCACTTCCAACCCAATTTCAGCCTTCATTCGTACATTATTTCTCAATTCTCAAAGAATGCATGTTGTAGAGCTTGTCGATATCTTCGATTTGATAGGTGGAAGGCCTCCTAACTCTTCTCAGATTAAAGGTTATGGCCATTTTACCAGAGGACGCTGCAGCAGAAAATCAACCGCGCGGGTGCCCAAATTTGTAGTGCATTTCCCGCGCAGCCACGCGAGTCCCTGGAGCAAAAAAGTGCGATTTAACACTTGGGCGCGGGCGTGCCCAACTTCAGGCCAATTCCAGCGCGGCTGCGCCACTTCTGATGTTGACCAAAGCTGACTTTTCACTAAACAGTGTAATTGAAGCGTAATTTAGAGGGGGGGTTCAATTAGGGCTTATATATTAGACGTATTTTCATTATGTAAAGCAGATTCTACCTTGGGGGATCGATCAAGATTACATATGCTCTTTTCTTCTCTTTTTTTAGATTAGATTAGAACCCTAGATTATATTAGAGTTGAAGATTGAAGCAATTGGAGAGCATAGAAATTCAGAATTGAAGCAAGAGAGATCAGATTTGCATTCCTAATTCCCTAACTTCTCTTTACTTCTATCTTTATTTCTCAATGTATAATCTGTTGTGGATTATGGATTTTGATTTTATGATGAGCTAAACTCTATTTTGAGATTGCAATAGAATCTATTGCTTAGTTTATTTTGACATACTTCATTGCTAGTCTTATTAATTGTTATGAGATTGTCTATTAAGATTCATACTTACTTGATTAGTTGATTGGCCATCAATTATTGTGATTATCCATATGAACTTGAAAAATGAAGTATGGGTTTAGATCTAATCTTGATAGCTTGTGTTTGTATGTCCTACATGGTGATGGAATGTATGATTCATGCTTAGGATAGACATATACCGAAGCACCACTCGTAGTCAGTTGAGAACTTGGGCTTAAATCCTATTTATTTGTAAATTGCATAGACATATAACGGTTTAGATAATATGGGTGTTCATGTGTATTTTATCAATTGTGGATTACATGTGATATGGGTATGATACATCGAGAGATAGCTATATTTCACTTTCGTGTTCTCGACTAACAATCTGGTATAATTAATTTGGCTTATCATGAAGTGTGTCGATTTAAATGATTCAATAGGTGAAATTGTAATCTCAAGTCTTCAATATCTAGTCTCATTCTAGGGGTAGTTAGTATTAGTTAATTACATATTTCACATATAAAATATCATATCATTCGTTTAAATAAGACTGAAATGGTTATGGGTTAGTGTTTGGTAAACTTTATTAGTTAATTCTCCGTGGGAACTATACTTTACTTACTCTTTATTACTTGTTGACCGTGTATACTTGCACGCGTATATTGATCGGTAAAACGACCAACAAGTTTTTGGAGCCATTGCCGGAGAATTATTTTAATAATTTTTGCCAACATTAATTTCAATCAAATTAGTCTTAATTTAAACATTTTATTTTATTTTAATTATCTTCCTATATTTTTCTCTTTTCAAGTACCATGGATGACTTTGTTTATCAATGGCCTTATGCAAATAGGATTTAACCAAGGGACATAAGAACTGAAGGACTCAATGTATTTTCTACATTTTCAGCACAAATTGCAACACTTTCGGAGAGGTTGGATGTTCTTGCAGCCCAACACACTCGAGAGATAGCAGTTACATGTGAATATTGTGCTGGCGAGCATTCGAGTTATCAGTGCGACATCAGAGTTGGACAAGTACAGTTTGGGGGTGATTACCTCAACAACTATGTTTATCCTAATTATCATCAAGGTTGGGGGTATCACCCAGATTATGAATGGAATTGTAACTATCAATACCAAGACTGCGTTCTAAGTTCAACATATCCATCAGATTTCTCATATCCACCTCCAATGCTACAAGAAGAAAATTCAAGGTTGAAGGAATTCATGTCAAAAAGCATAGCAGACCATAAAAAGATGATGATGAGTCATGAGTTATCAAGCCAAAATCTTAATAGACAGATGGAACAACTCATTAACTCCTCAATGAATGGTCCTCAATACATGGATTTTGAAACTGAACAAGATAATTCAAGATTGGAGGATGTGTGGTTCAAATTTGTAGCATCAACTAAGGAGAAGATGATTGAGCAAGATAGGTCAATTCAAAATCTTCAGAATCATATGGATCAAATGTTCAAAGCCTTGAACAATCGCCCTCCAAACAATTGGTGCTATGACATGGACGATGAAACTGATAGAGAACCAGAAGTGTACATGCCACTGAATGAACTGAAAGGAGTGGACGTTGAGGAGATAACTGGGGGTTTGGAAAATAAAGAATATCATATCACCTGTATTATAGCCCAAGTACCTTTTCGACCAGAGTTGAAAAATCCAGTAAGTTTTGCACACCCATGTCCTTCTAGGTAGTCACATTCAAGGCAATGAGCAGTATGGTAAAGATGCCTCGTATACACTATGGTGGGCAGAAGAAGAGAAAATAAAAGAGGAAAAGTCTTTTGTTCTTTCCATGCCTACTATCTTCTAAGATTTAAAAGGTTTTTCATGACTTTTATCGCTGAGACTCAGCTTAATAAATAATCCACATCATCAAATCATCCCTACACTACAGGCCAAGGATATTCTTTAGTATCACGACTAACGAATTATCCATGCACTACTACTAAAGATAATCATGTTTTCATCAACTGGCCCCGATCATGTCATAAAATAATTCATCTTTTGACTACTACCAAAGAGAATCCATAGCTATAATCATAGCAAAAAGCGCCCATCAATGCGCACTACTAGCCAATGAGGACTTTTTCCACATCTTTTTGTAACATTACGGTTATGATTATACCGAATAATCCTCGGTCATAATCATACCAAGTCCATCTACGCACTACAGTGCCATGTATGACTTTCAAAAAAAATAAACATGAGGATGATGACAATGATATAAGAATTCAATAAAACAAGTTCAAGAATTAATTTATCTAGGAACTGATAACGTCCAAATTGTCAATATGTTACGGCTTTGTAGAGTAAAATTCAAGAATGCTCAGAAGAATATTTCCATAAAAAGATACTGGATGAAGTGCAAATATCAAGGATATTCCACTAATTTCATGGAGTATAGAAGTCAAAACTTTAACCAACTGAGTATAATAAAGAATGGAATAACAAAAGAAATCACCACGCATGCGGTATCTTCGACAGACAAAAGTTATTCCAACAAAATAATAATAATGTAAACAAAGTCAAAGTAAATTGCATCGACGGGATATTCCAACAAAATAATAAATAATGTAACCTGTCCCAGCATATAAACGCATGATGCATGTGATATTCTAATGTAATAATAAATAATAAATCTGTGTGTCCGGCGTAAAAACGCATTGCATGTGATATTCCAATGTAATAATAAAGAATGGAATATTAGAAGAATTTCACCATGTATGCAAAGAGACTTTGCATATGTAGTGTTATTCCAACATAATAATAAAGAATGGAATAATAGAATAATTTCACCAAGTATAGGGTAGCCCACGATACAAAAGTTATTCCAACGAGTAATAATAAAGAATGGAATAACAGAAGTTCTCTTCATAAATAAGAAAGAAAGAGTACCCCTTACGAGTACAACAAATAATATTCCCTACCTTAGAAAGAAGAGTATTGGATATAGAAGTAGTGAAGTAGCGGAACACTTTTCTTCTTTCTCTCTTTAGTTTATCTCTCTAGAGTTTCAGTGAATTCGTAAGAAAATAATGAAGGAATGAGCTTCTATTTATAGAAAAATGGACTGATAGTAACTAACTCACTGAACGGTCCGCATTTATTTACTTTAATCAGAAGGTCCATATTTAAAGCAAAATCTTTTAAATAAAATATAATATATTCTATTTATAATCTAATAAAACGAATAACTTTATAAAAGATTTTACTATGCAAACACTACGCACGCATATTTAAATACTATGCATAATAAAATATAATATATTCTAATTATAATCTAATAAAAATGAGTAACTTTATAAAAGTATTACATTTTATATATAAAAAGATTTTACTACTATGCAAAACACTATGCAGACACTATGCAAACACTATGCATAATAAAATATAATATATTCTAATTATTGTCTAATAAAATGTATAACTTTATAAAAGTATTCTGTTTTATATAAAAAGATTTTACTATGCAAAATACTATGAGTATTATTTTATGCAAACACTATGCATAATAGAATATAATATATTCTATTTATAGAATAACTTTATAAAATTATTTTGTTTTATATAAAAAGATTTTTTGTATTATTACATTAATAAAACCAACAAAACTGAGTGACTTATCACGTAAGTATCAATAATTAATGTCGTGTGCTACTATGCAACCACGCGTATTACTGTACTTTTACTACCGACTAGTTCAACAGTATTAACGGTAAAACTTTCGCCGTTATTTTCATAAAATATTTTTGTCGTTTTCTCAATCCGACAATAATTTCATTCATGGGTCCACCAATGATTGTGCTATCGCATCTAATATTCCCCGATAAAACAAATATTCCCAGACCAATCGAATATAATATGACAACTTGCAGACTTTGCAAAATTTATAAATACTACCCACAACTATAACATTATCTCAAATCTACACCATAATATTAAAAAAAAATATTTCGAGAAAATTAAATCTTTATTCATAAAACTGGGGTCTCACAATCTCCCTCCTTATGAAATTTTGCCTCAAAATTTACGTACGCATTGGTATGTCGAATAGGTGAGGATACCTGACTTCACTTCAAATTCTAACTCTTGAGGTATAACCTTGAAAGCGTCGAATATGATCCTTCTTATCCAAGATGTTAACACGTATCTCCTCATACGTTAAATCTTCTCGCTATCTCGTCCGGTTCTAAATTAATAATGTGGTTGGATTTCGGGTCGTCCACATATTTACGTAACATCGATACGTTAAAAAGCGTTATGAACACGCCGACATACTTGGCGGTAAAACGAGTCTATAAGCCATAGTTCCTACTTCATCGAGGATTTCAAATGGGCCAATTAAATCGAGGGTTGAGATTTCTCTCTTGAACCTTCTTCTTCACATTTATCACTCCGAATCTTCTTCATTCATTCATCGCTCTGTGGAGTATGTAGCTTGAGCGCTTTAACTTTATCGATTAAAGTCAATTCTACTCAGATATTCGTTATCTTCACTGGGTTCCTAGAGTCTTTAACTCTATCTTCATCATTTTTAAGTCATATCGAATGGGCCTTTGTGTTAACAATATCACACTCAGAACGCATACGATCTTCTACTCAACGCGCCCGCCTACCACGCTCGCTTTTTCCACGATGGTATTGAATGGTACGATCGTAATCTTCAACAAATTTCGAGCCAACGCTTGGCGCATGCTACGTTCATTTTAGTTGAAGAAATATTTGAGGGTTTAAGAAATGGGTTTTGATCTTTGGGTCAATACAAAATTCGATTTCACGCTAGGGGTAGGCTAAAAAGTCTTCAAGAATACGTTAGGAAATTTATTAACAATAGAAATATCATTCAAAACTGTGACCCTCATCCAGACTTGGATATCACGTCACATTGATACCTATCAACTTGCCATCGTCATTCACGACGTCGCCTACAGAAAGTCTGGCTTCGGTGCATTACACACAAGGAAGTAAACAACGAAAGGACCGGGGCTCTTTACTTATGGCTTGATATGACAATGATTGACTTTAGTGGTTTGGTTACTTTGAATTCGCATAACAGGTTGGTTAGGAATATGAAAACTAACACCCTTACGAAAAGCATGATGAGTAATTAACCAATCGATTCCTAAAATTGCATCAAAGGCAAGTATTTTCAAAGAGATAAGATTGACAGGTAACGTGAAAGTAAAAATTTAAATTAAACAAGATTTATAAATAGTGGACGTAACGAAGGTTTCTCCCAACTGAGTTTCAACAGATAAATCAAAATCTAACTTCTCCAGAGTTAAATTCAAACATTGAACACAACTAGGTGAAATAAAAGAGTGGATAGAACTGGTATCTAATAAGGTATAAACTTCGCAAGAGTTTATCATTAACTTACCCGTAATAACTTCGTTAGGGTTCCTCGACAAACGCTCTCACTTAAACTACTGGATTTAACTTTGCTATAGGGTACATTCCACCCTTAAGTGCTTCGTCCCATTCCTGATCCATGATTTGAATCATTATTCTTCAATCCATATCGAATTGGGGTTGACCGCTATGCACAGGGTAATTTCAAATTCGATGTTGGATTCTCCCAATTGTTGTCCAAAAAGAAAAATCCATTTCATCTATTTTGGCTTTATTGGATCGGACGTCTTTTTCTACAATATCTACACGTCGTTCGGCTTTTACCCATGCATCATCTATTCTCCTTCGTTCATTTGTTTCTGCTTTCATCAGAACTTTGATCATAGCATTTTCAGATTCCAGCTCTAATATCTTATACTCTGCCAAAGAGTGCTTCTGTTCAAGAATCGCACATCGGGTAACATAATTTTGAATGGTTGCATCTCTTTGCTCCCACGCATCGCCGTTCTTCAAACCGCTTCTTCTAACTCATGAATACGATTTTGTAATGCTAAATTTTGATCATAAAATTCTTCTAATAAATTCTCCTCAGGTTCCTCTTCTTCCTCACTCTCAGCTGCTACCTCTACAACTAGCTCGGGTGCAACTATTAGTTCTTCACGCACCATGTTGATATCTCTAATTTCTTCTTCGCCTGACATCACATTAACCTGGTTAGTGATTAAAGGTGTCTCAACGGTCTCATGTGCTTCATTGCTTATCTCAATATTTTCAGATGCCATTTGCAAATACTGCCACAAAACAAAGGTTAATTAACATATAACATATTATCCTTATACTCTGAATGACCAATTAAATACCAAATAAACTTAGGTAGGTCATACTAGCGAAGGAATTCCCCTTCTCTCCCCTCCTAGTTTTAGTCTCACGTCTTAGCCAGAGATCATATCCCTAAGCTTTGATACCAACTGTGACGCCCCCAAAATTAGGTATACATCACCCATCTTGAGTCGCCAGATACATGGTACATAATTCAAATACAACTTAATAATACAACTATCGTGTACAATACGACAAAATATAAACTGTGAGTTTGAATACAAATATTGTCTACTAGAGAGTATACAAACTCAAAAGGAGTCCTCATTACAATTATTATCACACTATTTCACAGAATAGTGAGGACTACTAATGCAAACATCTAGGATCATCACTCTGTTCCCCGACTAGTCCCAGCTACGTTCTCATTTCCTGAAGAGAACAGTGAAAGAAAGGGTGAGCTCAACTAGCCCAGTAAGAAATATTATTACAAAGATAATGCAGAATAATTTATCGTTAGCCTTCAACAGTGTTAAACTGATAAAATATAATAACTATCAAGTTTAACTGCAACGGAACAAGCAATCTATTAGAAGAGTCAAGTAGAGAATAAAATCTACTATCTTCTAAGATTTAAAAGGTTTTTCATGACTTTTATCGCTGAGACTCAGCTTAATAAATAATCCACATCATCAAATCATCCCCTACACTACATGTGCCAAGGATATTCTTTAAGATCACGACCACATTAATTATCCATGCACTACTGGCTTAAAGATAATAATGTTTTCATCAATCAAATTCCCGATCATGCCATAAAACAATTCATCTTTGCACTACTACCAAAGAGAATTCATAGCCATAATCATACCAAAACTCGTCCATCAATGCACTACGGGCCAATGAGGACTTTTTCCATATCATTTGTAACATTACGGTTATGATTATACCTAATAATCCTCGGTTATAATCATACCAAGTCCATCTACGCACTACAAGCCACGTAGATGACTTCAAAAAATAAACATGAGGATGATGACAATGATATAAGAATTCAATAAAACAAGTTCAAGAATTAATTTATCTAGGAACCGATAACATCCAAATTGTCAACATGATATCGCTTTGTAGAGTAAAATTCAAGAATGCTCGTAAGAATATTTCCATGAAAAAAGATCTTTGGATGAAGCGCAAATATCAAGGATATTCCACTAATTTCATGGAGTATAGAAGTCAAAACTTTAACCAACCGAGTATAATAAAGAATAGAATAACAAAAGAAATCACCATGCATCGGTACGCAGATGATAAAAGTTATCCAGATGAAAGTTATTCCAATGTAAGAATAATAATAACGGAAACGGTCGTCAAACATAATAATAAAAACGGAAAAGTCACCACAGAATTAAGACCGCGATGTGATATTCCAATGTAATAATAAATAACGGAATCAGTCCCACAGAAAAACGCATGCATGAGAATATTCCAATGTAATAATAAAGAATGGAATATTAGAAGAATTTCACCATATATGTAAAGATTGTGATAGACATGTTATTCCAACATAATAATAAAGAATGGAATAACAGAATAATTTCACCAAGTATAGGGTAGCCCATGTATACAGGTTATTCCAACAGAATAATAAAGAATGGAATGACAGAAGTTCTCTTCATAAATAAGAAAGAAAGAGTACCCCTTACAAGTACAACAAATAATATTCCCTACCTTAGAAAGAAGAGTACTTGATATAGAAGTAGTGAAGTAGCAGAACACTTTTCTTCTTTCTCTCTATAGTTTATCTCTCTAGAGTTTCAGTGAATTCGTAAGAAAATAATGAAGGAATGAGCTTCTATTTATAGAAAAATAGATTGCATAGTAACTAACTCATGAACTATCTGTATTGATTTACTTTAATCTGACCATCCATATTTAAAGAAAAATCTTTTAAATAAAATATAATATATTCTATTTATAATCTAATAAAACGAATAACTTTATAAAAGATTTTACTATGCAAACACTATGCGCAGCATTATGCAAACACTATGCATAATAAAATATAATATATTCAAATTATTGTCTAATAAAAAGCAGTAACTTTATAAAAGTATTCTCATTTTATATAAAAGATTTTACTATGCAAAACACTATGCGGATATAATTATGCAAACACTACGCATAATAAAATATAATATATTCTAATTATTGTCTAATAAAACAGATAACTTTATAAAAGTATTCATTTTATATAAAAAGATTTTACTATACAAAATACTATGCGATACCTACGCAACACTATGCATAATAGAATATAATATATTCTATTTATAGAATAACTTTATAAAAGTATTCGCTTTTTATATAAAAGATTTTTCGTATTATTACATTAATAAAACCAACAAAACCGAGTGACTTATCACGTAAGCATCAATAATTAATACCATGTGCTACTACTAATGTGGCAAGGCGTCTTGAATTTGTAGTGTATTTCAAGGCTGCCACATGCGAGTCCCTCGAGCAAAAAGTGCGATTTAACACTTGGAAGCGCATGCTTCAAGTTCAAGCCAATTCCAATAATTGCGCATTTACTCCGATTTTGACCAAAGCTGACTTTTCACTAAACAGTACAATTGAAGTGTAATTTAGAGGGGGGGGGGTTCAATTAGGGCTTATATATTAGATATATTTTCATTATATAAATTAGATTCCACCTTGGGGGATCGATCGAGATTACATATGCTCTTTTCTTCTCTCTTTTTTTTAGATTAGATTAGAACCCTAGATTAGATTAGAGTTGAAGATTGAAGCAATTGGAGAGCATAGGAAATTCAGAATTGAAGCAAGAGAGATCAGATTTGCATTCCTAATTCCCTAACTTCTCTTTACTTTTATCTTTATTTCTCAATGTATAATCCGTTGTGGATTATGGATTTTGATTCTATGATGAGCTAAACTCTATTTTGAGATTGCAATGGAATCTATTGCTTAGTTTATTTTGACATACTTCATTGTTAGTCTTATTAATTGTTATGAGATTGTCTATTAAGATTCATACTTACTTGCTTAGTTGATTGACCATCAATTATTGTGATTATCCATATGAACTAGAAAAACGAAGTATGGGTTTAGATCTAATCTTGATAGCTTGTGTTTGTATGTTCTACATGGTGATGGAATGTATGATTCATGCTTAGGTTAGACATATACCGAAGCACCACTCGTAGTCAATTGAGAACTTGGGCTTAAATCCTATTTATTTGTAAATTGCATAGACATATAGCGGTTTAGATAATGTGGGTGTTCATGTGTATTTTATCAATTGTGGATTACATGTGATATGGGTATGGTACATCGAGAGATGGCTATATTTCACTTTCGTGTTCTCGACTAACAATCTGGTATAATTAATTTGGCTTATCATGAAGTGTGTCGATTTAAATGATTCAATAGGTGAAATTGTAATCTCAAGTCTTTAATATCTATTCTAATTCTAGGGGTAGTTAGTATTAGTTAATTACATATTTCATGTGACGAACAAGATTTTTGTAATTTAATTCTTAATATTTATCGAATTAAATAAATATTTTGATTTAATTATTAGATTAAATAATTAATTGATGCAATTGTGGTAGATTAATTTAATGATATGTGTTATATTTATTAAATTAATGTGGATAATAATTATTATTCAAGTATGTATTTATGTGAGCTTATTGAATTAAATAAAATATTTAATAAGCCTAATGTTATTTTAATTAATGTAATAATTAATTAGAGATTTAATAATTTGATATAAATAATTTATGAGAAATTACTATATTTTATTTAATTTAAATTAAATAAATTAATTGAGTTATTTTATAAAGGGTGTGACATTATTTAAACTATATGATAAAAGAGTTATTAAATTAATTGAGTATAAGCCTTTTAAGGCTAACCAAACATGGCACTAGTGGAGGTTGGGAGCAGTTAACCCATGATGGATAACTGACCTCCATAATGCATCAGTTTATTTGAATACGACGTCTTCTTTTCTATTCAGTTGATTGCTAAGTCTAGAAAATAAGCAGAGCAAAATTGTGAGTTCACAGAGGGAAAATTGAGAAGTTTGAGAGGAATTGTGAGTGTGTAATCATCAATCATTTGTGAAAGGATCATCATTGATCATCTCTTCTAAATCTATACTCTGGGTAAATTCTCCATACCCAATTTCTCTTTTTACATCATTAAATTTGCATAAAAATGGCTTTCAAAGTTTTTGTTTAAACCTCTGTATTTGGGAAAGGAGTAATGTCTATGAGTTTGTATATGTGTTAAATGTTATCAAATCGTATCTAATTATATATTATGTAAGTTATCATGTCATCAGTTTCATGAAAATACGTCGTATATGTTGCTCAAAACTTACAGAGTATGGGTTTTGGCCATATGGCCCTTATACGTAAATTTAATGTGTCAAACATAAATGGTTTTGTAAAAATTATACTCGTATATTATTATGCAAGTTAATACGAAGAGACCAATTTTTTAAATGAACAGACTCGGTGTTATAACGAATCCGTAGTGTTAAATTTTATGTTTTTATTCAAAACCTTCAAGAACACAAAGAACAATGAAAATTTCATGTTTTAATCATGTTAATTATGTGTTTTAACCTGTTAAAATCATGCTAGATGGGTTAAGTAGTGATTATATGTGTATTATTATGAATGGGTATGATTAAATTCGTGTAGTAATAATTTAATTGAAGTTTTTGGCTGTGTTCTGCAATTTTTCGTGAATTCAGAGCGGTTTCGGTTTTGCCACGTCATACTGGCTACCGCTTCGCGTGCCTTAACATCCGCGCCACAACGCCAAGAGTCCTCTGGCAGCCTATCATCGCTACCGCAAAGACCAAGTACTAAGATAACAACGGTGTAGCAATAAGCCACTCCGTAATGTTCGAAATGAACTATTTTTAAATGTCAAGTCCAGCAATGTGTCAGTAACTTAATGTAATGAACATAGAAATATGTTAGAAGTATAATGAGATGTTAAAATAGATACTTAACATGTAAATAATATAATTGCATGTGGATTGAATTATTGAATATATAATTAGCTTGTTATTCATGAAGTGTAAGTTATGTGACAATAAGTGTAATAAATTAACCAAGTATAGTCATAATTCGAGTTAGACAAGAAGAATGAACATTTGATGATTAGTTATGTTATAATTAACTATAGTTGTGAATATAAATTGTATGTAGGATTAAATTCAAGGAACGTATTTAATTAACGTATAATCTACGCACGAGGCAAGTTTCCCAACCCTACTTGTTATCATTGTTCAAGTTTATTATTTACCTCGAGTAAATTCTCATTACTATTATTCAAGTTCGAATTGTTATATTAAAGATTGATTATCTTTTCAATGTATGAATCTGTTATACAATAATTGTTCTATTGTATACTTCTTGAGATTATTATTCAATTTGAATATCATTATTGTTGAACTTTGTTAGACTAGTGAACCCTTATTTGATTCAACTAGTCCATAGTTGATGAACGTTCTAAATTTCAGAACCCTTATTGATTTATCCAAACTAAACTTCCTTTGGTGCGGACTCTAATGTCAAACTAAGATGAACAACCCTGTATAGGGATTACTTATGCGTTAGCGTTAAGATATTGTTCACAATATGGTACTAAGGGTTGATCCCCCTAAGTACGAGAAGAAGAGTCCATAGTCTTATGACTGTTAAAGGTTTCAAGTATAACCCTTAATAACCTAGGACATAGTTCAAGGTCTTATGACCCTCAGAAATCTTTTGATTCTTGTTATTCATTCTTGATTCAAAAGTTCAGCTTTTATTTCAGAAGTCTTTGATTCACTCGCATGTTATTATACATTATTATTTCATTATTATCGTGTTGTTGGTCGTTGCCTTTTGGTTGTGCTGACTCATTATCGCACTCCAATAACTGAGCCCTATTCACAACATCTGAATATAAACAAAGTTTATGAGAAATGAGGTATTGACGTATATCGGGTTTCAAACCTCGCAAAAACATTCGCGTCATTCGCTCCTCATTATCGACCAAATGGGATGCAAATCGGGATAACTCCGCAAACTTAGCCTCGTACTACGACACGATCATATTGTTTTGCTCCAGCTTGATGAATTCTACCTCCTTCATGTGACGAATACTTTCAGGAAAGTACTTGTCGTTGAATAATTCTTGGAACTTCTCCCAAGACATCTTGAGTGCGTCAGGCTGGGTACATTTTACAGATTCTCACCAATGATCTCCTTCTTCATGCAACATAAAGGTGGCGAATAGAACCTTTTGCTCCTCTGAGCATTCCAAGACATTAAATATCTTGGTAATCTGCTTTATCCATGTCTCGCCTTTAAGTGGTTACGGCTTTCCCAAAACTCTCCGGTGGTCCCAGCTCCTTGAATCGCTTAGCGGTGACCAACCGTGGGTTACCATTGTTTCCACCTACATTATGGATGAGAGTCGCTTTCGCCGTTGTTGCATGAATTGCTCTTTAAATCGCTTAGCGGTGGACCGGTTCGAGGGTTATCGATTTCTACCGCATTTTGGATGTGAGCCTTCACTTTGTTGTTGCATGAATTGCATAAAGCCTCGACCATCCCATCATTCACCATTTCATCGGTGTTATTGTTTTCATGAGGAGTATTGTCCTCTGGTTTTACATTATCCTGATTATTGATCTGTGGAGACTCAACGGTCTCCTGTGCTCCATTGATAATCTCAACATTCTCGGATGCCATCTTCAAACACTGCCACAAAACAAGGGTTAATTAACATATCACATATTATCCCTATACTTTGACCGACCAATTAAATACCAAATAAACTTAGGTATGTCATACTAGCGAAGAAATTCCCCGTCTCTCCCCTCCTAGTTCTTGTCTCACATCTCAGCCAGGGATCATATCCCTAAGATTTGATACCAACTGTGACGCCCCCAAAATTAGGTATACATCACCCATCTTGGGTCACCAGATACAAGGTACTGAATACAAATACAAACTAATTATACAACAGTCGTGTAAAATACGACTAAACATAAACTGTGAGTTTGAATACAAATATTATCTACTAGAGATTATACAAACTCAAAAGGCGTCCTCATTACAATTATTATCACACTATTTCACAGAATAGTGAGGACTACTAATGCTATCCTCTAGACCATCACTCCGTTCCCCGACTCGTCCCAGCTATATTCTCATTTTCTGAAGAGAACAGTGAAGAAAGGGTGAGCTCAACTAGCCCAGTAAGAAATATTATGACTAAGATAATGCAGAATAAATTATCATTAGCCTCCAACAATGTTAAACTGATAAAATATAATAGACATCAAGTTTAACTGCAGCGTAACAAGCAATTCATTAAAAGAGTCAAGTAGAGAATAGAATCTACTATCTTTTATGATTTAAAAAGTTTTTCATCACTTTTATCGCTGAGACTCAGCTCAATAAATAATCCACATCATTAAATCATCCCTGCACTACAGGCCAAGGATATTCTTTAATATCACGACCACAAATTATCCATGCACTACAGGCCAAAGATAATCGTATTTTCATCAACGATCCTGATCATGGCATAAAACAATTCATCTTTGCTCCATTGGCCGAAGAGAATCCATAGCCATAATCATACCAAAAACTGTCCATCAATGCACTACGGGCCAATGAGGACTTTTAATTTTCACATCATTTATAACATTACGGTCATGATTATACCGAATAATCCCTGGTCATAATCATACCAAGTCCATCTATGCAATCGCACTCACGAGATGACTTTCAACATAACATAAACATGAGGATGATGACAATGATATAAGAATTCAATTAAACAAGTTCAAGAATTAATTTGTCCAGAACCAATAACGTCCAAATTTTAAATATGATACTTCTTTAATAATAAAATTCAAGAATGCTCGGAAGAATATTTCCATGAAAAATACTAGATGAAGCTTAAATATCAAGGATATTCCACTAATTTCATGGAGTATAGAAGTCAAAATTTTAATCAACTGAGTATAATACTAGAATGGAATAACAAAAGATATAACCATGCATCAGACTTGATAGGCGGTTATTCCAACAGAATAATAATAACGGAACCAAGTCAAGTGAAATTCACACCGACAGGATGTTCCAATAGAATAATAAATGCGGAATAATAAATGATGGAACCAGTCCCATATATATAGCATGCATGGATATTTCGACGTAATAATAAAGACGGAATAATAAAAATGGAACCAGTTCGGCGTGATAGCATGCATGTGATATTCACAGAATAATAAACACGTAATAATAGAAGAATGTCACCAAGTATAGGGTAGCAGCGATACAAAAGTTATTCCAATGTAACAATAAAGAAATGGAATAATGTAAGTTCTCTTCTTGAATACAAAAGAATAATATCCCTTCTTGTAAAATAATACTTGATATAAGAGTAAGAAGTAGCAGTAAAACTTTTCTTCTATCTCTCTATAGTCTCTCTCTATAGTTTTCTCTCTAGAGTTCAATTGAATTCGTAAGAAAATAATGAAGGAATGCGCTTCTATTTATAGGAAAATGGAATGCATAGTAACTAATCCATGAAGGGTCCAGATTGATTTACTTTAAATCGATGGTCCATATTTAAAGAAAAATCTTTTAAATAAAATATAATTTATTCTATTTATATAAAAGATTTTTACTATGCAAACACTATGCATAATAAAATATAATATATTCTATTTATAGAATAACTTTTATAAAGTATTCATTTTTATATAAAAAGATTTTACTATGCAAAACACTATGCATAATAGAATATAATATATTCTATTTATAGAATAACTTTAATAAAGTATTCTGCTTTTATATAAAAGATGTTTCTATTTTATTACATTAATAATATGAATAAAACAAAACTTCTAAATCAACAATAATTGAATCAAATAATGTGAGATACTATGCAAAGAACTATCAGTAGCAATAATTGAACAAAACCGAGTGACTTCTCACATAAATATCAATAATCAATCTGTGGTATTACGCAACAACGCCAGACATCGCATTATTTTTACTACTGAAAGTAGTTCAACAAAGATCAATTCAGTAAAACTTCCGCCGTTATTTTCAATAAAATATTTTTATCGCTTTCTCAATCCGACAATAATTCCGTTGTAGGGGTCCACTAATGATTTTGCCGTCATTATATTAAATATTTCATTTAAAATGAATATTCCCCACCAATCGAATATAATATGACAACTTGAATACTTTGCAAAATTTATAAATATTACCCACAACTATAACATTATCTCAAATTCACACCATAATATAAGAAAAATTATTTCGAGAAAATTAATTCTTTATTCATAAAATCTGGGGTTTCACAATAACCCTTGATAACCTAGGACATAGTTCAAGGTCTTATGACCCTCAGAAATCTTTTGATTCTTGTTATTCATTCTTGATTCAAAAGTTGAGCTTTTATTTCAGAAGTCTTTGATTCACTTGCATGTTATTATACATTATTATTTCATTATTTTACTTGTGGGCAATAGTGTTCATTCTTGCATAATAATAACATTGCAGTTAAGAACGAAAGAACCGACGAACCTTCCACTAGTAAAGGCAAAGGCAAGGTTAACAAGTGATGAAAACTTGTTATTCGTTGAGATGTTGAATTTATGTATTAAGTTAATGATGTTGTTTAAGACTTATTTGTTTATGTTTCCGCACAGATGTTTAAGGTTAGTATAACCTGGGATTATATTTATTATTTAGATGTTGTAACCCCATAAGGGGAAGATTTATTTCTATCTATTACATGGTTTGCATTTATTATGGGTAGATAGATAGATGATATTTGTACAGTGAACACCAAATCCCGTGGAATCGAAGTACCTGGATTTGGGGGTGTCACATTTCACATATAAAATATCATATCATTCATTTAAATAAGACTGAAATGGTTATGGGGTAGATCTTGGTAAACTTTATTAGTTAATTCTCCGTGGGAACGATACTTTACTTACTCTTTATTACTTGTTGACCGTGTATACTTGCACGCGTATATTGATCGGTAAAACGACCAACACCAGTCGGGGAAGCATTTTAGCTGCATGAAGCCCACCGGGGCAACACTATATTGTGCTGAAAAGCCCGCCGGGGCAGCATGCCCAGACACGGCTCCTGAAGTTTATTTTTTTCTCTCCTACTGCGAACTAAACTTCCCAAATCCATAAAAAAATAACAATTTAAGCATACCCATCTTATATAAACTCCAAAAACGTACTACCAAACATACATAACATGATTCTAACAACTTAAATCAAATAAATAACCAGATTCAAGAATCAAATTCAAAGTTCATACCATTTTTCCAAAGTTTAAGATGTTTAGCGATTCTCTCATTATAGAATCGTTTCTTAACCAAATTTATCCGTTTAACTTTCATTATTTTCATATTCAACTATACTAACGATATCCAACAACAAATTTTAGATTATATCAAGCTTAAACCATCATTTTTAGTCTCAAATATCAAGTATTCATGAATATTTCTAAGAACTATCAAACTTTGACTTAAGAGCATGGTTTAGGACATTACCTCTTGAAAGATGAATTGTTAACTCTTGCTTCAAATCTCTGACTTTCTCTCCAACTCAACAATACTCTCACGCTAATTTTGAACTTCACATATAATTTAGCAATTGGAATGAGAAGAGAATGGTTTCCATTTATAGGGAAGTTTTGGACCAAAATTAGGTTTTGCTCCATGAATTAAACCAATAGAATTAAGGAAGAACATGTTGGGCATAGATTGAATAGTTGAAATACACTATTAGGGCTACTCCCCCTTCCATCATTAGCAATATTCTGAGTTTTGACATGGTAGGAGAGAATAGGCTTAGGCCAAAGGCCTATACACGTGATTGAAGAAAATGGACTCACAAAATAGGACAACCTCTATAAAACTCAGCATTTGCAAAAATGATACCAGCATACTTAGGTTTATTTTTACCATAAAGTCTCACGTAATAATTACAATCCGCATATTATAATATTATTCTTAACATCACATTTAATTAACTCATCATGTAACCTAATGTCACATAAGGTCATTTATACAACATAGTAAGTTATAAAATTAAACTAACTTTTACCATATAGTCTTATACATTAGTTATTCTCATTATTTTATTATTCTTGATATTCCACATTACATTATAAACATGAAGCAACTCCATTACACTACCACTCACACATCATATAGGACTGCACATAAAATGAATTAATCAAACAATAATGATAATAATAGTAATAATAATAATAGTACAAGAAATAATTATTAATCCAACACAATATGTATTCACTCCTTCACTAATTTAAATTAAATAATTACTTAGTCATCCATAATGCCACACAAGGCAACTTAATTTAAGTTTTTCATCATTTCTATCACATTACTTACTCATCACGTATTTAACTCAATTTAAATTGAATTCTTACTTTTCATGTCACACATATCTATTATATATGTATCCACTAAAATTATTCAAACATTTGTATTATCAATATTAATATTATTTATAAATTCACGGTTATTATAGTATCAATTAAAGAGAATATTGACAAGGTGAAGCCTCGGCAGAATCCTTCTAGGGATGATGGAAATCAGAAATAGGCTCTGAAGGATTCTCCCTCAGGGGAGGAGGATCAACTGTTATAATATCAACAACATCAGCATGGGTATCACCAGTACCCTCAAGGCTGTCATGAAAAGATGTTGTATGTGGGTGTGAAAATGGAGTTGTATTACCTATAGCAGGACCAGAGCTCATATCAGACAAGGAATCGTCAGATTTAAGGCTGACACGATCATTGTGTGGAAAGGATGACTTGATAGAAACCATGATAGATGGGGGAGGCTCACAAGTAGTGGCCGCAGCCGCCGCTGCCTCGGCCTCATTTGTAGTACCCATAAGAAATCCAATGGGAACATCATCATCAACTTGGACAATCCAAAAGTTTTATGCGTCTCTTAACCGAATCCTCAGCTATCGGTATACTATAACCAACATCATCATGTGGGAACTTTGACAACGACTTCAAGATATGAGTGGTCTCATTCATCATTCGTTTAATAACATAATGACCAACAGGGCCCACGACAAGTCCTGCATAGGGCACCACCTCAAAAATAGAAGTAATGGATACCCTCGCTTTAGAGAGAGTAACTCTCATCTCCTTGGAATCAGAGGATCCTGAGGGTGGAGCTCGAGGAGGTATCCAAGATGAAGCCCGTGGGGGAAGACGCCTAGAAGTGTTAGGAGTATAAGCTGGAAAAGCATCATGAGGATTCCAAAATAGATTATCTGCGGAAGGAAGAAGGAAGAGGAAGAAACTTGGGCATTGAAGCCTCATGCTCAAAAAATCTACTACTAGTTGGCTAACCCTCAAAGATGCCATTCTTGGAGGCGATTGCAGGAGTCAGATAAGCAGCAAACCGGGATGGGTATTCTTGTTTCTTGATACACATGCAGGGAATACGACCAGGACGAGAAAAACTCTCCCGACTTTCAAAAGCCGTAACGTACAGAAATAAACTCTTTTTGTCAGGCGGAGAAAAATTTGAATGCATACCTCTTCACTTGTTCCCGAAAGACATCAAAGTGCCCATAAAAATGAATTTTTCCCTATTCACTAAGGAAGAGGATTTCGTTAGCGGTTTTTTTGGGTCCACGAAACGCTCGTCAGAATTGGCCTACAACAAAGGGTATTTGACATGTGTTCTTGATAGACACATAATTCATATAATTTATTATTCCTAATTTTGTCCTTTTAATTATATTAGTTTATTTAATTAATATGTTTTTATTTTATTTTATAGAATTTAATATTTGTTCAAAATTTTGGTGATCAAGCGATATGTAATACTCTTATTCATATAAGGAAATATCCGAGAAGAATCCTACAATAGAAGGAAAGATGTAGAACAATCTTGGTGTGGAAGTAAAATCTAACAAGAGAAAAGAAAGTTTATCTAGAAGATCTGTAGCGATTACATTTTTCCTAGTAAATAAAATAAAATTTTAATAAATAAAATTTTTATTTTTATTTTAATAAGTTGTATGATGTGGCATACCTTATTTGTTGCAATGTAAAATGTGTGTATGTGATATGTGATGTGATGAATATATTAGAATATATATTGCATAAATAAACTATGGAAGCAAATTATCTTGTGGCAAATGTATTTTGTGGATATTAAATGTAAGACCCCAACTTATTATAAATAAAATCGAATTTAATCTAATTATATTTGTGAATAATAAGGTATTAATTTGATATAATTCTCTGGTTATGGGTGAAATGTGCAAATTTTGCAAAATATGCAAGTGGTTATAAAATAATCATTGTTGTCGGGGAATATTCGTTTGGTCGTGGAATATTCTTGTTGTCGGGGAATATTCGTACGACGGCGCAGTCATTTATGGGCCCCATAATAGAATAACTGTCGGATGAAGAAAATGATAAGTTTGAGTTTTTATAAATAACGGCGTAGTTATTTATCAATTAACAATTGTTGGAATACCTAGTGGTTAAAATACGAATACGCACGGATGCATTAAAGTATTGATGAATTATTTATCCTTACGTAAGAAGGAACTACTTAATAATTATTACAGTAGTTACTGTTCAATATTTTATTTTATTGATTCAATAATTTCTTTGCGTTAATATTTTATATTATTGTTGTTTCAATAATTGTCATCGACATAAATATTTCCCATTATCGATTAATAATTCATATTATTTGAATAATATTATTAGATAGCATTATTGGCAATGTCTAGAAAGTTCTGTCAAGGAGAGGTTTGGTCACCTAATTGCTTGGCCAATAAGGAGAAATTCTTATTGAAAGCCCCTCTTTCACAGGAACTACTTGGTTGTCATAAATGTGATTCGTAATATTATTTGTGAATAATTAATTATTGATTCATATGATAAGGAAATATTTATTTTATGTGGATATAAATGTTGGATATATTTATTGTGGTTAAAATGAAGGAGTTAATGTTGAGGTGTTTTATCAAGTATTTTTGTCGGAATGAAGGTATTAAAAATTAAACCGGTGTGTTTTGAGATATATTGTGTGAGTTATAATTTTTAATCCCGACCGTTGGATCGTTGTAATTTTTGGATATGTTATATATATAAGTTGAGTATATGTCCACAAATTTTGATCGTTTAAAATGAACGTATGATTTGTTATGAATTTTAAGAGGTGACTGATTCAGAAATTAGGTTTATAAATGATTTTGGTGGAAAATTATAGAATTGAGTGGGCCCCACTTGTGGTTGGTGAAGAAATGTGCTGAATTTTTTTTCAAATGTGGTGGGTGGGAATAGTAGCGGTGTAAAGCCATCGGGTTGCGGTCAAGTCTCGCTAACATTTTCCTATAAATAGAGGGCTAAGTTAGAATTGAAAATCACACACGAAACAAGTTTTCTCTTTTCTCTCTAGATTATCGAGTGTATTTTGTGAGTATTTAGATACTTTGTGAGTTTCTATTCATCGCTGCAAGTTTCCTTCATTTTATAACCGATATTCCGATCGTAAATCTTGATATTTTGAGGTAAGGATGTTATTTCTTCATATATGATATTATTTCTTCAATATCATTATGCCAAGTATTGATCCGAATTTTTATCAAATTTGGAACTTTTTGTGTTGGGGTTACTATTTACGATCTACAAGACTATTCATGTATACGACATTATTCACGAATCACAAAGACTATTCAACTAAATATAAAATTTTCTTCTTTTGTACAAGATGTCTATTATGGTTACTATCTTTGATCAGTATCCATGTTTTGATCTTTATTTTTGAATTTCGCTTCAAAATGGGTATTTATGAAGTATTATTGATCTTGGATAAACTGTTATACCTAATCCCTACTATTTGTCCTTCCGTTTCAATTGGATTCGTTTTCTTTAAAATATTTTTCGTCATCCTCGGTCCTAAATGATGATATTACTAAATATCTTCTACCAGTAAGGCAAAAGATAAATTATTAATCGATGAATATCTTCGCCCGTAGTGCAAAGATGAGCAGTGTTGAGATGAACATGACTAACTCGGTGATACAAATGAATATCTTTGGCACCAGTAGTGTAAAGATGAATATTTGATTAAAGATGTATATTGATTGTTGTTACAGGATAAAATATTGATGATGGACTTTTAAATCGTAGAAGATAGTAGAACTCATTCTCTACTGACTCTTCTAATGGATTCGCTTTCATTGCGCAGTTGTTGATCTAAAACTTGTTGGCTATTATATTTTATCGATTTTTCCTGTTGAAGACTAACGATAATTTTTTGTATATTATCTTAGTCATAATATTCTTTACTGGGCTAGTTGAGCTCACCCTTTTCCTTTTTGTTCCATTTTTCTCAGGAGGTGAGAACATAGCAGGAACTAGTCGGGGTACGGAGTGATGGTTCTTGAAAAATGTTTTAGAAGTCCTCACTATTTCTGTAAAATAGTGTTTGAATAATTGTAACGAGGACTTATTTGAGTGTGGATATTGTCTAGAAGACAATATTTGTATTTAAACTCACAGTATGTGTTGTTGTATTTTGCACGACAATTGTATTATTGAAGTTGTAGTTTGCTTTCTGTACCATGTATATGGCGACTCAGAATGGGTGTTGTATACCTATTTTGGGGGCGTTACAGTTGGTATCAGAGCTTAGGGATATGGTCTCTGGCAGAGATCGGGGAATAGAACTAGAAGGGGAGAGATGAGTAAATCCTTCGCTAGTGTGTCTTATCTAAGCTTATTTGTTGGTCAGTCATAATATAGGAATATTATGTGATATGTTAATTTGTTTAATTAACCCTTGTTTTATGGCAGTATTTAAGAATGGACGCTGAGAACGTTAATAATGGAGTGTATGAGACTATGGAACAACCTTTAGTTATAAACCTGGAGAACGTGCAACAGGAAGGCAATATTCCTCCTGTAAACAACACTACCGAGCAAACGATGAATGATGGAATGTTTAGGAGCTTTTTGCAGTTCATGCAAAACCAAACGAGGGAGACTCGTGCACAAAATACGGGTGGAAATGATAGCAATTCGCGGCTTGTCACAGCCAAGCAGATCAAGGAGTTGGGACCACCAGAATTTAAGGGAAAGCCGGATCCGATCATGGCGGAAACGTGGGTCAAGCAAATTACCAAGATATTCGATGTCTTGGGATACACGGAGGAACAGAAGGTTCCATTCGTCACCTTTATGTTCATTGCATGGTGAGGCGGACTCTTTTTGGTGGGAATTCGTGAAGCGCACCAACACCACCACCGACTCAAAGATGTCTTGGGAAACGTTTTAGAAACTATTCAATGACAAGTACTTTTTCCGAAAGTATTCGCTATACGTATGAAGGAGGTGGAGTTTATCGATGAAATAAAACAACATGACGGTGTCCCAAAGACGAGGCTTAAGTTTGCGAGTTATCCAGTTTTGCACCTCATTTGGTCGAAAATGAGGAACGAATGACGAGGATGTTTCGAGAGGTCTAAAGCCCTTAGATTCGGTAATATCTTATATCTCATAATTTTTTTTATATTCAGGATGTTGTAAACAGGCTCAATTATTAGAGCGAGATAATGAGTATTTTCAACCGAGGGACCACAACCAAGGTCATCTGGGTGACAACAACATCATCGAGAGCGATGATAACCAACGAGGAGGAAAATATTTAACAAAGCGGTGAACCACTCGGGTGGTCATCATGGGCCATGATAATAGAGAGGTGAGTTAAGTGAAAATTTCGAAATAGGAGATTCAACAATGACGGAAGACATCAACAGCAAAGACCAAAGACCAACAACAAATTCTGGGGAGGAGAACGATCGCCAGTTAGATGTTACAAATGCGGAAAGAGGGACATATCTCACCAAACCGTCTCACAACAATTCAAGGTATGTTACAACCTGTGGAAAGGAAGGCCACATAGCTCGGGATTGTTCAGAGCAAAACCAAGTTCAACGGGATGGTGACTCAAGGTACATCCCAGATAAGTCGAAATCAGTGGTTCTTGGAAGAGCGTTTGTCGCGACTAGCCAAAAACGCGAGGAACCCGAACGAGGTGATTACTGGGTAAGCTAATCTTGAACTCTTCATGAAGTTTATACCTTACTAGATAATCTGGTTCTACCCATTCTTTTATCTCTCCCGCTTGTGCTCAACGTTTAAACTTGACTCAGGAGAAATTGGACTTTGACTTATCTCGTTGAAACTCCGTTGGGTGAAACCCCGTTACATCTATAGTTTATAAATCTTGCATGATCCAAGTTGGTACTATCACATTACCTGTTGATCTTATATCTTTAAAGATACTTGATTTTGATGTGATTTTAGGAATTGATTGGTTAACCACTCATCATGCCAAAATTGATTGTTTTCATAAGGTTGTTAGTTTTCATATTCCTAACCAACCTTTCATACGAATTCAAACAACTAAATCACTAAAATCAGTCACTATCATATCAAGCCATAAAGCTATTCGTTTATTGAAAAACGGATGTCAAGCTTTCTTAGCCCATGTTATGGATTTGAACAAAGACAAGTCAGATTTGAATAATATTTCTATTGTTAGAGAATTTTCTGATGTATTTCCTGAAGAACTTCCCGGTCTACCCCCAGAACGTGATGTTGAATTCTTTATTGACCTTGAGTCGGGTACAAAACCCATTTCTAAAACCCCATATCGAATGGCTCCTATTAGACTTCAGGAGTTAAAAGTCCAACTACAGGAATTGTTAGACATAGGTTTCATTCGTCCTAGTACATCTCCTTGGGGTGCTCCTGTTTTATTCATAAAGAAGAAAGACGGGAGTATACGACTTTGTATTGACTACCGAGAATTAAACCATGTCACCATCAAGAATAGGTATTCGCTACCTCGCATTGATGACCTGTTCGACCAGTTGCAAGGAGCACAATTCTTTTCAAAGATCGATCTTCGTTCTGGATATCATCAGCTGAAGATTAAAACTGAGGATATTCCAAAGACTGCCTTCAGAACTCGGTACGGGCCTTATGGATTCTTAGTCATGTCTTTTGGATAGACTAATGCTCCTGCTGCTTTCATGGATATGATGAACCGTGTATTCAAGGAATATTTGGATCAGTTTGTTGTTGTCTTTATTGATGACATCCTCATCTATTCCAAAAGTCGTGAAGATCATGAGCACCATTTGAAGCTGATACTTGAAAGGCTTCGTGAAAACAAACTTTATGCCAAGTTGAAGAAATGCAAGTTTTGGCTTGAGGAAGTAGCATTCCTTGGGCACGTGGTGTCAAAACATGGAGTATCTGTCTACCCGGCGAAGATTGAAGCAGTACAAAGTTGGGAGCAACCAAAGTCGGTGACCGAAGTGTTAGGTTTGTAATATTCTTGAACGCAATCAAATTGCATAAAAGTGCGGAAGCGTGTAAAATCAGAGTTTAAAAATTTACAAACCATAAACCCGGATCATCCTTTATGCACAATTATTAATTAAACGAAAAGATAAAGAATAAATCATACCCTTGAAGATCGAGCTTCCCTCGTACAAGTTCACCTCCAAATCCTTTCGCGTTCAATCTTGAATCCACCGGGTTTGGTTCCTTCCTTTGATCAACGTTAGCCACCCATATGTTTGGCCTCTAGAGGTGATCCACCAAGGAAGAAGAAAATTCAAGAAGAAGGGTGTATTTGGCTCAAACCCTAGTTTTCTATCTCTATAGAAAAGGGTACTCTCCAACAAATTGGAATTATGTCGTTGTAAAAGTCAACAACCTCCACACCCATAATAAGACTCCTCTTATTAATAGATGTGGGCAACCCACCTTAACAATTAAGGAATTGGGTTTTATTTAATTAATTAAATTCTTTTAATTAATTAAGCTCCCTAATCTTATTAGGGATAATTAATTAAACTCCTTTAATTAATTTTCCTTCCTAATCCAATTAGGAATAAATGAGAGTACTTATATTAAATTAATTCCTAAACTCTTTTAGAAATTAAAATAATAATAATTGTAATAATATTAATAAGACTCCTCTTATTAATTTATATTTAATATTTCTAAAATATTAAATAATAAATATTAAGCTATTTAATTTATTCTATCACCATATATTAAATTAAATATACTTAACATATTATTACGATTATGCCATTAACTTCTTAAATAATTATTCTTCCTTTTATGGTGTGACCCTTTAGGTTCTCCATATTAAACCGGTTGTGAATAAATCAATTAGAACAATTCTAATCTTATTTAAATAAATAAATTAAATAAATAATTTATTTAAATAAATAATATTTATTCTACAATAGGATAAGCCTCCTAATGATCAACGACTTTCCGGATAATATAGATTTCAACATTAATCATTAAAGAACCTTTGAGTAAATAGTTACCATACAATTTAATCCTTCCACCATACAATGTCTCAATTAAATATAAGACATGGAATTACTGTCAAGTCTTATTTTATTTAATTATATGTATTTCGATTCTTAAATGCACAACTCAAATAATGCAAATTAGAAACTCCTTTCTAATTTCATTACGCCGCCAAGGACTACCGGGTTGTCATTTATCGAATCACATAGGACATTCTCTTCTTTTATTAGAAGTGGTAGATTCTTTATTGATCATACATTATCTCCATGTACAACTTATTATACCCAAGCATACCCTTTGATATACCCTAAGGGTCTTAAGGAATAAGTCAAAGTATAACTCATCATACACAAGATACTATGATGATCTCAAGTCCAAGGATCACTTGTACTACTATCACTACAGAATTCCTATCGACAGCAAATAAAACTCCATTAGGTATTCCTTAATGAGCCACGCTCGATGAACTTATTCTCTAATAAGCACCTACATACTTGCTTTAGTGTCTCCACATAAATGATCATGAGATCAATCATCCTCATCCAATGAAGCAAGTTAACGTATGTACCAATCTATCCGGATTCACTAATCCCCAATTTAGTAATCCAATGATTGGGAACTATTTTAGTTTTAAGCTTTCTAAGAATTTAGATCTCATTAGAATGATCATCATCATTATTCTAAAAGCATTGCTTAAAACTATGGGTTTATCACATATTTTAAAACAAAGATCATGTAGATAATTAAAAGCCTTTAATAAATTAATACTTTTATTAATAAATGAATAAGATTGTTACAAAGTATATGCTTTATCATCAAACATGATTGGCTTGTGTGCATAATACTTTCAATCTCCCACTTGCACTAAAAGCCAATCGTCATGGTATCTTATACTCTTCTTCTCTAAGTGACGATTATATCCGTTGTTGGATAAGCTTTAGTTAATGGATATGTAATGTTATTCTTGAGAGTCCACTATCTCTATAGTGATTTCCCATCTTTCAATGATTCTAATAATCAAATGAAAGTGTCACAACACATGTTTAGATCCAAGATGAGACTTAGGAACTATTCCTAGTTCAGTAATGAACTTTTAATCCAAACAATCAACTTGCGTACTTCATTTATAGCTATATACTTTGTCTTTATCACTAAACCAAAGAATTGTTTTCTTTGTTTGGAACCTTTCCATTTCATCGCACCTTTGTCCAAGATAACGCTTTACCTTAAAGTGGATTTTTCATCATCTTAGTCCGTCGAAAAACTTGAGTCTGTTAAGCCCTCTAGTTTTAATTTAGACCCACCATAAATATGATCACATCCTTAGTGCTTAGGTTAAGCACTTTAAGATATTTTCACGACTCACGGTGAACTTCTCCGAATATGGTGATCAATATCGGTCTCGTACATTTCATTGCATGCATGATTGTCACTCATGCGACCTCTCTTTTCGTGAGTCCGTGGGGACTATTAAGAGAGATACACTCCATAGCTCATCGACATGAGACATCTCTTGGAGTTTGCCATGCTAAACGACTTTAGCATCAAATGAATATACGTTCCTTGGGTTAAGTCGAGCATCCTCTTGTATCTATCTATATAGATATTATCCCCAATTAAGATACTCTTCCCAAACCATTCATGGAGGAATGTTTAGACAACTTTATCTTTACTGATTGTAGCATTGGTATGTAATTCCTCATCCGTAGTATATCAACATATAATACTAGAAATTTTACGACGCCTCCAATCGACCCTTATGTACACACTAGAAGTCTTACCTCATCGAATGTAACTCGGATCATCATCTTCTATGATGTGTACCTCATCATCATCATCCATGATGAATCCATACCTCCTAGGTATCTTTGGTACTATTCCGCATTTATGATTCGGCCAGGTACAATAGGTCTATCTACTGAGTTCCTCTTATTCGACTTATAGTGTTTTGTGGTTCTTGAACTCTTCAAGATCTATTATCCTCCCACTAGCCCCTTCAATGATAAACACCTTTATCTTAGAAGGCAGCGTGTTTTACAACAAACACCTTTTGCTAAGTAGAATTATAGAACATATACCCTAAACTTACTTTAGGATGTCCCACAAATCGACACTTGTCAAATCTTGTCCCAAGCTTATCCTTTTGAAACCTTTTCACATAAGTTGGAACCCCTTATCTTAACAAACTTAAGATTAGGAATCCTCCCATCCATAACTTTTATGGAGTCTGGGGAAATGGATTTTGAGGTTACCATTTTCAGTGATATGCAGACCATTTCTAGGACATTATCCCGGAAGGATCTTTGGAATGTCGGTAAAATCATTATGGACCGCATCTATGTCCAACAAGGTACGATTTTTTCTTTCAGATACATAAATCATTTATTACATATCAGGAGGCGTCCATTATGAGAAAACCATATGAGATGATCAAGAAACTTATTGCACAAGTATTTATTCCTTGATCTAATCAAAGAATCTTAATACTTTGTCAATTTGTTTCACTTCTGAATTCTTTGAACCTTTCAAATAATTCACACTTGTATTTCAACAAATACATACATTCAACTCTTTGAATTATCATCTCCTTTTCTTATACTAATTTGTTCAATATGCAAAATTATTTTCATGTAAGTCAAGTATACAAAATTTATTAAGTAATATTCCATTCTATACAAAACATTATTATTATAAATATAACAACAATTGTTCTTAATTATAATACCAAAGATTTCATTGTCCAACAATAAAATGGAAATAATATTTTTAACAAGAACTGGAATACAATAACAACTTATTGACTTAATAGATTTTCCCATAGGCATTGTTAAACTATAAGTTTCTATGGCTAATATGGCAACCTTTGCTATATTTTCCACACATAGGATTACTTATATTTGTTTAGCTTTTACTGCATTTGGTCCCTTCATAAATCTATATTTATGATAACCAAAGTCGGTATCCAATACCCAAGTAGAACCTTGACTTAAAGAAAAATTTATTTCAATCATGAACAAAAACTGTATTGTAACCAAAACTTCACTAAGCTTCTTTGGTTAGCCTCTGCAAGATGCTTCTTGCAGTTTCTTTCCAGTGTCCAGGCTTATAGCAGTGGAAGCAAACTCCTTTGCTATCCATTTCAGTTTTGTTCTTATTATCCTTTGTTTATGCCTTTCTATTTACCTTCTTTGAATCGTTCTTCCCTTTTGAAGATCCTTTGGCCTCTACCAGTAAGACTTGATCTTTCTTGGTTGGAAAGTGACTCTCAACCTTTTTCAATATGTTAAGCAAATCAGTAAAGCTGATATCTAGCTTGTTCATATGAAAAATTCACAACAATTGTGAAAAGAGTCCAGGAGTGAGTGCAAGATCAAATCTTGGCTCAACTCTCCATCCATGACAAAACCGGTTGTCCTAATTGATCAATCAAATTGATTATGTTAAGAACTTTTTATGCATACTATAGTGCCATTGGCCATTCTAGATCGGAAGAGCTCCTTAGATATCTCGATATCTATCGGTCCTACTTTCCTCACCATCAACTACTTAATGTGCAAGAATATAGTAGGAGCATTCATAGTTTCATCGACTTGTGACGCAAGCTTCGTTACTCATGGATGCGAGCATGATGCATTGAGCCAATCAGGTGCATCATCTTGCCACTTTCTAAAAGTAGCAATCTCTTCCTCAGAGGCATTATGCTCGCAACCATTGCGAGGATAGGCGATTAATGACATAAGATAGCTTTTCACTATGAGAACTATTCTCAAATTCCTTAACCAATCCAGTTTAATACTACCCGGTTAAATAACATCTAATATGTTTCGCAGTGATAGTAATTTTAGACATTGTAAAATTTCAGTAAATGAATTTGTAATTAACAACATTTTAACATACATTCTTTTATTAATTACCAAAATAAATTAGGTCTTGTTTTTAAATTGGTATCTCCCACTATTTTCTTCAAACTATATTACCTCACTTATATAGTTCGGCAAAATCTAATTAAAGATTTGCTAGTGAGAATAAGGATCCCATTTCAAATGTATATAGCCTTGTGGTGACACAACAAACTATATATAAATAAATATGTAGACAACTTTTGTCAATTACATCAACTATGCAACTCCTTGTATTTTGCCTCTTAGATTATTTTGATCAAGTGGTGGCACATCCAGAATCAAAATTATCCAAGTTAAGTCCCGACCTAGCACTCCATATATTCAAAAAGAAAAATATCATCCTTGTGGTGACACAACAAAACAATATTGTTCAATTTTCTTTATAAGCATCAAATGTGATAAATTAACATCTTAAATACTTAATACTTGCCTTGTGGTGACACAACAAACTCATATTAAATATTTAATACTCTATTAATTTTATCATGCTAGAAGGCGACGTTCGATATTCCAAATATCTTTGAACGCTTAGGACTTAATATAAAAATTGAGGGGTTTGTTATTAATTTGTCTCATCTTGTTTTAAGCATGCATTACATATATATATAAAATACGCGTCATATTAATGAACACACAAGCATGTTTGCATAATATATAATATATATAGTATAAGGATGCACATATAGAATACTATATTCTACCCGGATTGATTATGGACTTTTATTCTAGTTTGGTTCACTAGAGCCACCAAGTGAACCAAAAGGTCAAACCCTAGGGTGCAAGAATTAATATTTAAATCTAACAATTACATTTAAACTTAGGGCTCCATTACAAAGCGGGTCTTCAAGCGCTCCTTGCTCCTTGATCTCCAATTTTTCAAAATTAATTCTAACTATTCCTATTACAAAACTATTTAAAATAAATAGAAACCTTGATCGCTAAATCGAGGAAAGCACATAGGAGGAGATAGAATTTACATTAAGAAAAAATTAGAGAAGACGAGGCTGCAGACCCCATTTAATAAAAACTCATACATTCATGCATCCAACTAAAATAAAATCCAATCATATTCGTTGATAGTCCATAATCAATCCCATTTATTATCATACACATCACCATATGCATCAATAAATAACATTCATCTCATGAATAATAAACATTTAATATATATATTGATATCATTTAATGGGCAAATTTAGTTAGTATAAAATCTATTTTTGAATAAAAAATAAACTCCTTTATTTAAATCCAAATTTAAATCAAAATAAAACTATTTTATTTTAATTTATCAAATTTTGAATAAAATAAACTATTTTATTTTAATCAAAAATTTAATCAAAATAAACTCCTTTATTTTAATTAATTATGGAATCCAATTCCATGTAATAAAAATAAAAAATTATTAAAGAAAACATGATTCTCTTTTTATTCAAAAATAAACTCCTTTATTTTGAATAATATGAAATCTTATTTCATATCTAAATAAACTCTTTTATTTAAGGAAACACGGATTTTCTTTCCTATTCATAAATAAACTCCTTTATTTTGAATAATATGAAATCTTATTCCATATTTAAATAAACTCTTTTATTTAAGGAAATTAGGATTCTCTTTCCTATTCACAAATAAACTCTTTTATTTTGAATAATATGAAATCTTATTTCATATCTAAATAAACTCCTTTATTTAAGGAAACATGGAATCCAATTTCAACTCTAATTAGTTATCATGAAAATTCCAACTCTAATTAGTTAGCATGAAAATCTAATTTTAAAATTAAAATAAACTTTCTTATTTTAATATTAAAATAAACCTTTTATTTTAAAATTAAAATAAACTTTTATTTTAATTATAAAATTATTAAAATATATATATTATATATATGTAATACTTATATAATATATATATATATATTACTGAAAAACTAAAATATATATATATATACTTATTAAAATCATGCGTTAGTTATATATATATAATATATAATCATGTTAAAAACCGGACTTTGCAACTTTTAAAAAAAAATGTCGCTTCCCCGATTTCCGTGGCTCATTGCTTCAAATGATTAGCCAATCATCACCAATCATTAGTCATCATTAGCCATGATTTCGTGTCTGTAATCATCATAGTGGATTTCCGATGCGTGTCAATTTCCGCATGGCATGATTTCCGCCCTTGGTTTTCATAATAAGTATAATATATATATATATATATATATATAATAATCATTATCTAATGATTAGATAATGATTAGATCATTTGATTTATATATATAATCCTGCCATCGTTTTTTTTTTTTATTTAAATTTTATACAATTAAATTATGCCCAATTAAATTGTTCTAAACACATATCAACATACATATCAAATTAAAACAATTAATAATTCGTGATAAAGGTTTGGCTCGATGCCATCCGTTAGGTTTGTAATATTCTTGAACGCAATCAAATTGCATAAAAAAAGTGAAGCGTGTAAAATCGAGTTTAAAATTTACAAACTATAAACCCGGATCATCCTTTATGCACAATTATTAATTAAACGAAAAGATAAAGAATAAATCATACCCTTGAAGATCGAGCTTCCTCGGTACAAGTTCACCTCCAAATCCTTTTCGCTCAATCTTGAATCCACCGGGTTTGGTTCCTTCCTTCGATCAACGTTAGCCACCCATATGTTTGGCCTCAGAGGTGATCCACCAAGGAAGAAGAAAATTCAAGAAGAGGGTGTATTTGGCTCAAACCCTAGTTTTCTATCTCTATAGAAAAGGGTACTCTCCAACAAATTGGAATTATGTCGTTGTAAAAGTCAACAACCTCCACACCCATAATAAGACTCCTCTTATTAATAGATGTGGGCAACCCACCTTAACAATTAAGGAATTGGGTTTTATTTAATTAATTAAATTCTTTTAATTAATTAAGCTCCCTAATCTTATTAGGGATAATTAATTAAACTCCTTTAATTAATTTTCCTTCCTAATCCAATTAGGAATAAATGAGAGTACTTATATTAAATTAATTCCTAAACTCTTTTAGAAATTAAAATAATAATAATTGTAATAATATTAATAAGACTCCTCTTATTAATTTATATTTAATATTTCTAAAATATTAAATAATAATATTAAGCTATTTAATTTATTCTATCACCATAGATTAAATTAAATATACTTTTATATTATTACGATTATGCCATTAACTTCTTAAATAATTATTCTTCCTTTTATGGTGTGACCCTTTAGGTTCTCCATATTAAACCTAGGTTGTGAATAAATCAATTAGAACAATTCTAATTTTATTTAAATAAATAAATTAAATAAATAATTTATTTAAATAAATAATATTTATTCTACAATAGGGATAAGCCTCTCCCTAGCGATCAACGACTTTCCGGATAATATAGATTTCAACATTAATCATTAAAGAACCTTTGAGTAAATAGTTACTGCATACAATTTAATCCTTCCACCATACAATGTCCCAATTAAATATAAGACATGGAATTCATTGTCAAGTCTTATTTTATTTAATTATATGTATTTTGATTCTTAAATGCACAACTCAAATAATGCAAATTAGAAACTCCTTTCTAATTTCATTCGCCGCCAAGGACTCATTGGGTTGTCATTTATCGAATCACATAGGACATTCTCTTCTTTTTTTAGAAGTGGTAGATTCTTTATTGATCATACATTATCTCCATGTACAACTTATTATACCCAAGCATACCTTTGATATACCCTAAGGGTCTTAAGGAATAAGTCAAAGTATAACTCATCATACACAAGATACTATGATGATCTCAAGTCCAAGGATCACTTGACTACTATCACTACTGAGAATTCCTATTGGCGACAGCAAATAAAACTCCATTAGGTATTCCTTAGCGAGCCACGCTCGGTGAACTTATTCTCTAATAAGCACCTACATACTTGCTTTAGTGTCTCCACACAAATGATCATGAGATCAATCATCCTCATCCAATGAGCAATAACGTATGTACCAATCTATCCGGATTCACTAATCCCCAATTTAGTAATCCAATGATTGGGAACTATTTTAGTTTTAAGCTTTCTAAGAATTTAGATCTCATTAGAATGATCATCATCATTATTCTAAAAGCATTGCTTAAAACTATGGGTTTATCACATATTTTAAAACAAAGATCATGTAGATAATTAAAAGCCTTTAATAAATTAATACTTTTTATTAATAAATGAATAAGATTGTTACAAAGTATATGCTTTATCATCAAACATGATTGGCTTGTGTGCATACTACTTTCACGAAGTGCGTAGCTTTCTAGGCTTAGCTGGTTATTATCGGAGATTCGTGGAAGGATTTTCTCGAATCGCTACTCCGTTAACTCAGTTGACTCGGAAAGATACACAATTTGTATGGAGCGAGGAATGCGAGAAGAGTTTCCAAGAGCTCAAGAGGAGACTCATTTTGGCACTTGTTCTGGCAATACCATCTAGTACGGATGGATTTGTTATATACAGTGATGCTTCAGGCAAAGGGTTAGGATGCATTCTCATGCAACATGGGAAAGTCATAGCCTATGCCTCACGACAACTCAAAGAATATGAGAGGAATTATCCTACTCATGATCTAGAGTTGGCAGCAGTCGTATTCGCGTTGAAAATTTGGAGACACTACTTGTATGGGGAGAAAGTGGAGATTTATACGGACCATAAAAGCCTCAAATATTTTTTTACCAAAAAGAACTCAACATGCGGCAACGACGTTGGCTTGAACTATTTAAAGATTACGATCACACTATTCAATATCATCCTGGAAAAGCGAACGTAGTAGCTGACACATTGAGAAGAATATCATATGCGAGTACGAGTGCGATATTGTTAATGCAAAGGCCCATTCTGTATGACTTGCAAAGGATGGAGGTAGAATTAAAGACTCCAGGGACCCACATGATGATGGCGAATATACGAGTAGAACCAACTTTAATCGATAAAGTTAAAATTGCTCAAGCTACAGACCTAGAGCTGATGCGTATGAAGAAGAAAGTGCAAGAAGGAGCTATTCCAGAAGCGAGAATTGATGAAGAAGGAATACTTAAATTCAACTCCAGACTTTGTGTTCCTAACGATTCTGACTTGAAGCATAGAATCATGATGGAGGCACACAATACCCCATTTACAATCCATCCTGGGAGTACCAAAATGTATCATGATATTCGACATACATTTTGGTGGAACAATATGAAGAGAGAGATCGCGGAGTTTATCTCGAGGTGTTTAACTTGTCAACGTGTAAAGGCGGAGCATCAAGTGACAAAGGATCCATTACAACCACTTGAGATTCTGAAATGGAAGTGGGAACACATTACTATGGATTTCGTTATAGGTCTTCCCAAAGTTTCTCAAGGCATAGATGCGATTTGGGTTATTGTTGATAGATTAACCAAGTCTGCCCATTTCTTACCGATACGTGAGACTTATTCCCTTGAACGTCTTGCTCGCATGTACGTGAATGAGATTGTGAGATTGCATGACATGCCATTATCCATAATTTCGAATCGTGACCCAAGATTCACTTCACGATTTTCGGTTAGCTTGCAGAAAGCTATGGGCACGAATTTACGATTCGGTTCGGCATACCATCCTCAAACGGACGGACAATCAGAGAGGACTATTCAAACCCTTGAAGATCTATTAAGACTTTGTGTCCTAGATTTTAAAGGAAGTTGGGATAAGTACTTGCCACTGGTGGAATTCTCCTACAACAACAGTTATCAAGCAAGTATAGGCATGGCTCCATTTGAGGTGTTATATGGACGAAAGTGTCGTTCTCTAGTATGCTGGGACGAGGTGGGAGAAACAACGTTGTTGGGACCAGAATTAGTATGCATGACTACAGAAAAGATCCAAATGATTCGACAACGTATACAAACGGCACAAGATCGACAAAAGAGTTATGCGGATCTTCATCGAAAAGACGTGGAATTTAATATTGGGGATCATGTATTATTACGTGTTGCACCATGGAAGGGAGTTACAAGATTTGGAAAGAGAGGAAAGCTCAATCCACGATTTGTTGGTCCATTTGAGATTCTTGACCGAATAGGAAATGTGGCCTATAGACTCGCATTACCTCCAAGTATGTCTCGTGTTCATAATATTTTTCACATATCCATGCTTCGTAAATATGTGAAAGACCGAACCATATTATTCGTTAGAACTGGACGAGATAGCCAGAAGATTTAACGTACGAAGAAGTACCTGTTAAGATCTTGGATAGGAAAGAGCATGTCCTACGCACCAAGGTTATACCACAAGTTAAGGTTTTATGGAGAAACCATGCTATTGAAGAAATGACTTGGGAGTTGGAATCAAAAATGAAAGCGAGGTATCCTCACCTTTTCGAAACACCAGGTACGTATGTCAATTTCGAGGACGAAAATTCATAAGGAGGGGAGGTTGTAAGACCCCAACTTATAATAAATAAAATCGAATTTCTTCTAATTATATTTGTGAATAATAAGGTATTAATTTGATATAATACTCTGGTTATGGGTGAAATGTGCAAATTTTGCAAAATATACAAGTGGTTATAAAATAATCATTGTTGTCGGGGAATATTCGTTTCGTCGTGGAATATTCGTATGATGGCGCAGTCATTTGTGGGCTCCATAACAGAATAATTGTCGGATGAAGGAAACGACAAGTTTGAGTTTTTATAAATAACGGCGTAGTTGTTACCAATTAACATTGTTGGAATAATTTTTTGGTTAAAATACAATAATACTGGCGTGGATGCATGTGATTGATGAATTATTGATCCTTACGTAAGAAGGCACTACTCAATAATTGTTACGGTGAATTCTCGCTCAATATTTTATTTTATTGATTCAATAATTGTTGCGTTAATATTTTATATTATTGTTGTTTCAATAATTGTCATCGCACAAGATTTCCCATTATCGGATCAATAATTCATATTATTTGAATAATATTATTAGATAGCATTATTGGCAATGTCTAGAAAGTTCTCGTCAAGGAGAGGTTTGGTCACCTAATTGCGCTACCAATAAGGAGAAATTCTTATTGAAAGCCCCTCTTTCCCGAGGAACTACTGGTTGTTATAAATGTTATTCGTAATATTATTTGTGAATAATTAATTATTGATTCATATGATAAGGAAATATTTATTTTATGTGGATATAAATGTTAGATATATTTATTGTGGTTAAAATGAAGGAGTTAATGTTGAGGTGTTTTATCAAGATTTTTGTTTCGGAATGAAGGTATTAAAAATTAAACCGGTGTTTTTGAGATATATTGTGTGAGTTATAATTTTTAATCCGACCGTTGGATTGTTGTAATTTTGGATATGTTATACATATATAAGTTGAGTATATGTCCACAAATTTTGAACCATTAAAATGAACGTATGATTTGTTATGAATTTTAAGAGGTGACTGATTCAGAAATTAGGTTTATAAATGATTTTGGTGGAAATTATAGAATTGAGTGGGCCCCACTTGTGGTTGGTGAAGAAATGTGCTGAATTTATTTCAAATGTGGTGGGTGGGAATAGTAGCAGGTAAAGCCATCAGGTTGCAGGTCAAGTCTGCTAACATTTTTATTACAAAAAAAATGGTCATTTGTGATGGCCAAAATCCATCACAAAAAGTAGGAAAACCATCACGAAAGGTTTACGTGATGGCTTTAAGCATCACAATGGCCGTCTTGTATACGCCCATCATGAAAGGTTTTACATGATGGTTGGCAATCGCGCAAACGCTTAGTGCTTTTGTGATGATTAATACAATCACATTAACATATAATCTATTGTGATTGTCAAAGTCATCACAAAATAAATAAGACTTTAGGGATCAAATGTAAGACCGCGAATCTCTATTTACGTATAATTTATATTACTATATTAATTGTATCAAATGATACTTGTAGGATTCGAACCCTCTCCTATTTGCAAACTAAATAACGAGTATTACTACTACACCAAAGTCCAGATCATGATTATAATTTTAAAACAAAATATAAAAGGAAACATATGTGAGTTGACTTACTAAACAAAATTACTTCCAAATAAGATTTGGTGATTGCAATGGCAATCACAAATACTCTATAATGATGGTAAAATTAGTCATCACTAAGAGCCATCATATATTTTATTGTTTTGTGACGGCTTAAAAATTCCATCACAAAATACATTCTTTTTGTAATTGCAAATAAAAGTCGTCACAAAAATCTATCTTTTTAATAATTGTCACGGCCGTCATAAAATATTGTTTTGATTATTTCTTATATTAAAATATTAGTGATGGCTTAAATGCAATCACGAAAAAGGGTATATCTATAAGTGATGACTTAAAGCGTCACAAAAAAATTTATTTTACAGTAAAAGATTTGTGTGATTGATATGGCCATCACAATTATAATACATTGATGGCAAAATTAGTCATCACTAAGAGCCATCATATATACTATTATTTTGTGATTGCTTAAAAAGTCCATCACAAATTACTATCTTTTGTGATTGTTTTTAAAAACTGTCACAAAATTCCATCACGTATTCTTGTTTTTCTAGTAGTGTTTCCTATAAATAGAGGGCTAAGTTAGAATTGAAAATCACACGTAAACAAGTTTTTTCTCTTTCTCTCTAGATTATTGAGTGTATTTTGTGAGTATTTAGATACTTTGTGAGTTTCTATTCATCGGTCTGCAAGTTTCCTTGACCTTATCCGATATTCCAATCAAGACTCGATATTTTGAGGTAAGGGATGTTATTTTCTTCATATATGATATTATTTCTTCAATATCATTATCGTCAAGTATTGATCTCGAATTTTTATCAAATTTGGAACTTTTTGTGTGGAGTTCTTATTCACGATACTGGTCTTATTCACGATATCAAAGACTTATTCACTTAATATCGACACTATTCATAGAAAAATAAAATTTTATTTTTTTGTCCAAGATGTCTATTATGGTTACTATCTTTGATTGTATCCATGTTTTGATCTTTATTTTTGAATTCGCTTCAAAATGGGTATTTATGAAGTATTATTGATCTTGGATAAACTGTTATACGAATCCCTACTATTTGTTCTTCCGTTTCATTGGATTCGTTTTCTTTAAAATATTTTTCGTCATCCTCGGTCCTAAATGATGATATTACTAAATATCTTCTACCTGTAGTAAAAGATAAATGATTAATCGATGAATATCTTTTGGCAGTAGTCAAAGATGAGCAGTGTTGAGATGAACATGACCAACTTGTGATACAAATGAATATTTTTGGCTGTAGTCAAAAGATGAATATTTGATTAAAGATGTATATTGATTGTTGTTGTTGAGGATAAAATATTGATGATGGACTTTTAAATCTTAGAAGATAGTAGAACTCATTCTCTACTCGACTCTTCTAATGGATTGTCATTTCATTGCAGTTGTTGATCTAAAACTTGTTGGCTATTATATTTTATCGATTTTTCCACATTCAAGACTAACGATGATTTTTTTGTATATTATCTTAGTCATAATATTCTTCTTGGGCTAGTTGAGCTCACCCTTTTCCTTTTTGTTCCATTTTCTCGGGAGGTGAGAACATGGCAGGAGAACTAGTTAAAGAGTGCGGAGTGATGGTTCTAGAAAATATTTTAGAAGTCCTCACTATTTACGTAAAATAGTGTTTGAATAATTGTAACGAGGACTTATTTGAGTGTGGATATTGTCTGAAGACAATATTTGTATTTAAACTCTCAAAGATGTGTTATGTCGTATTTTGCATTTACAATTGTATTATTATTGAAGTTGTAGTTTGCTTTACGTACCATGTATTTGGCGAATTCGAGAATGGGTGTTGTATACCTATTTTGGGGGCGTCACATTAAATTAATTTATGATAAATAAATTATTTTAATATAAGAAATTAATTTATTAAATAAAATATTTTCATTTAATAAATAATTTCCGTTTGGATGGGAATAATTTATGGATATTTTATCTGAATTCTTAGAATGCATTTTGTATATTTAAAATGCATTATATGATATGCGATTAGTATGAAGGGGTATTTAAATGGGTTATTTTACTCATTCAAGCAAACTAGCCTTATGATTATAATCTGAGTCATTAACATATTAAAGCATGAGCTGCCCAATTTTTAAGACTGAGGTTGTGTTTGTTTAGAGTTTGAATTTGAATAGAAATTTGAATAATGAATCGGTAAAATGGGATGAAATTTAAATGGCTAAGTTTATTTTTTATTTGAATGAAGTAAAAAAAATTAAAAAATATATATTAACTATTATATTAAGTAATATTAAATAAATTTAAAATAATTTTGAATTTTTTCAGTGGGTAAAATAATAAAGTTTTGTCATTTAGATGTTTCAGACATGTCAATTATCAAACAACTTTTTTCATTCAGATTCAAATTCACCTCATTCAGATTGATTAATTCTACCATTCAAAATTGATTGATTCATTCGCTTTTTATCAAAATGTTCCTGAGTCACTTGGTTTAGCAGAGCTGTAAGATAGAAGAGGCAATATAGGTATAAGTCAGCTAAGCTATAATATGTAATGACCAAGAAAGGAATTCACCTATAAAAGCTAAACCCAATTTAGAGTGCTCTCCTTCTTTCTCATTCTCCACCCACCATCTCTTCTCCCAGAATTTTGGTTTCCTCAATTCGGTTTAAGTAGAGAACAGTCAAAAATATTACGTTCTGTGTTGTGTAGCTGAAATCAAGTCTAAGGAATAGCAAGAATCTTACAAACAAGTTAGCTAAGGTATTATAACCCAGCTCTTTTCTATTTATTAATGTGATATTTAAGCAAGATGTGTTAGCTAATTTTAAATGAAAACAGTTAGCACTATGAGTTGGGTAGCCTTGTATGTTTAGCTGAAGTATTAGTAATTCATTATAGTGCACTATTTAGAAAAGATAAATCAGTAACATTGCATATTATTTTTGAATCAAAAGAATTGAATTCTATGAAGTAAATAAACTAGTTAGTTGCTAACTAGTTGGATATACATGAATGTAACTGTGTATTCAACTGCTATGTGGCTGAAATAGAGTAAAGGAGATAGGTTGGTTGTGTGGAGCAATAAAGAGGTTAAAATGGGATTAAAGAACAAACCAATATCTATGAAAAAGGTTTTTTAAAATTATGCACACAAGGTGCTTGATAAAATGCTCCAATTGACTATTTTGATTCAAAACCAAGAATTAGAAGGAACTAAAGCTTGGGTTATGTATATACACCATACATGAGGATAAGTAAAGTGTTGTAACATATTAAATGGAACAAAAGGTAATTTTTAAGTTAAAACTAAATGTTAGAATTTAATATGTCAAACATTCTTACACACTGTTTTAAGCAGCCTATTGAGACTGAAATGAAGGTGTTATAAGTTCTTAAAATACTTCCATGTGCTATATGTAATATATCTAGATTTGGGTATAACCAAGATTATGTTTCAAGGGTTACAAAATTGTATAAATGAGAGCTAAGTAGGGGATATGACTGTTGTCTTAGACAACAGCAGTGCAACAGCTAGGTTGGGGGCTCTCTTTTGATCTCTCGGTATAGTTAAGTTATTTTTAATGATTTAGTTAGCATTCTATTTAAATAGGAAAATATATTACTTATTATGTTTCCAAAGTGTAGCATAATAGAGTGTGTAAATTGGAGTTTAGAAGTTGAGCAGGGGGAGGCGAAGCTGCTGCTCATTTCCAGCAGCAGTTGTTAGTTAACGGTTGTGTTAACAGCAGCCTTGGGGCAACAACAGAAAGCAGCAGGGGGCTGTTGTAACAGCCATGGGCTGACCTACTGGACCGCTGCAGACAACAGCAGCTAGCTAGCGCACAACGTTGTGTTGCGCTGTGCTGTAGGGCAAGTTAAGTGCCCCTGTTGGTCTATCTTTTATAGGCTAATATTTTGGGTTTGTATAAGTTATATATTGTTACATCTTGTAACTTATCATAAGAAAAAATATTGGGCAAAGGAGGGGCAGCTGTAAGAACCCAACTTTTATGAATAAAGATTAATTTTTCTCTAAATATTATTTTGAATAATAAGGTGTGGATTTGAGATAATGTTATAGTTGTGAGTAATATTTATAAATTTTGCAAAGTAAGCAAGTTGTCATAAAATATTTTTTTTGTCGGGGAATATCCGTACGACGGCACAATCATTGGTGGACCCCACAACGGAATTATTGTCGGAGTTAGAAAATGACAGAAATAACTTTTTATAAAAATAACGGCAAAATTTTTACCGTTAACTGTTGAAATACCCAGTGATAAAAGTACAATAATACGCGTGGTTGCATAGTAGCACACAATATTGTACAGTATCTTTGATTATTGATGCTTACGTGAGAAGTCACTCAGTTTTACTCAATTATTACAACAATAGTTGTTGCATAATATGTAAGACCCCGAATTTTAAGAAATGAAAGTATTCAATTTTTTTATAATTATTATTTTATTTCGTAAATGGTTAAATTGATAAAAGTTTAAAGTTAAGGGTGATATGTGAAAATTTTTGCAAAGTAAGCAAGTGGTTATAAAATATTCGTTTGGTTGGAGAATATTCTTTTTGTCGGGAATATCCGCATTTACTCAAGACAATCATTAGTGAACCCATAATGGAAGTATTATACGTAGTAAGAAAACAATGTAATTATCTTTTATAAAAATAACGACGAAAGTGTTACCGTTAAAGCTGTTGAACTACCCGGTAGTAAAAGAAAAGTACAAGAATGTCTGGCGTGGTTGCATAGTAGCACACGATATTGATTATTGATGCTTACGTAAGAAGTCACTCATTATACTCAATTATTGCATGCAAGAATTCTTTGTGATCATATCTCTCATATTATTGATTCAATTATTATCACAAGATTAATATTTTATATTATTAAATCAATAATTGAGACGACAAAGTTATTCATATTATTATTTGCAATATTGACAATGTCTAGAAGTTACACGAGGAGAGGTTAGATAATCTAATCAAGGCTACCAATAGGAGAAATCCTTATCGAAAATCCTCCTCTTTTCTAGGAACGACCTGGTTGTTAAATATTGTGAGTTATAATATTAATGATAAATAAGTTCGTGTTGATTAAATATGAAATTGATAGTTCCATTGTGTTGGAATTATTAGTGTTAGTGGAAATCGACATTTATTTCGATATTAATTGATGTCTGGAAGTTATACTGACCAATCGGGTAATTAATAGGATAAATGAGCAATTAATTGCTATTGATTCACATGATTATAACTATTTGTTCACATGTGTGTACTATTGATTCACATTCGTGTACTATTAGGGGAGTTGGTGCAAGATTGATAATATTTGCATAACTAAGTTAAAAATGGAGGTATAGATGGAGGTACTATACTATAATTAATTTTTTCACATGTTTAGATTTATTGAGTCACATGATTTACTACTGATTCACATGATTTACTATTAGGGGAGGTGGTGCAAGTTTGATAATACTTGCAGGACTAAATTAAAAATGAAAAAAAAGAGGAAGATATTATACTGTAATATTTCGAACCCCAAAATGTGCAATTATCAAAACTATATTTTCCTCTAAATAGAAGCTCATTCTTCCTTCATTTCTCACCAATTCACTAAAGCTATAGAGCAATTATTATAGAGAGAAATTATAGAGAGAAAGAAGAGAAGTCCGCCACCTCACTATTCCAAAGATCCAGTTTCTTATGAGGTAAGGGTATTATTCTTTCGTATTCATGAAGAGAGTTATTTTCTTTCAATACTCGTAAGGGTTGTTATTCCATTATTTATTATTATGTTGGAATAACATGTCTACATCAAATACCGCATACATGGTGAAATTCTTACGTTATTCCATTCTTTATTATTTTATTGGAATAACCCGTCTGTGCTGATCTATCGCGTGCTTGGTGAATTCGTTGTTATTCCATTCTTTATTATTCATTGAATATCCTGCTTTTGTGCGGATTACGCATGACCGGTTCCATTCTTTTTATTCGTTGGAATATCTTTTCTGCATGCGGATTACGCATTTGACACTGGTTCCATTCTTTATTATTCGTTGTTAGAATATCCGTCTGCGGGACGCGTGACTTGGTTCCATTCTTTATTATTATTCGTTGGAATAACATGTTTGTGCGATCTATCGATGCATTGTAAATTCTTACGTTATTCCATTCTTTATTATTCTATTGGAATAACTCCGCTCACGCGGACTCTGCATGCATGGTGAATGACCTTTCGTATTCATTCTTTATTAAATTATGGAAATGATCTGTCTATGTGGATTACCGAATGGCGGATGAAAATTCATTTACAGTTTTGTATCTTCTATTATACTCGTATGAGATATCATTTCTTTTGTAATCGTCATGACATATCATTTTATTTGGTACTTTATTTACGAGTTACTATTCACGGGTTATTATTCATCTGGTTACTATTCACTCTAGTATTATTCACTCGGGTATTCAGGGGACTTTTTGTGTCGGAGTACTATTCACGAGTTACTATTCATGGGTTACTATTCACCCAAATTAATATTCACCCGAATATTATTCACTCGGGTATTTAGGGTACTTTTCATATCAAGGTACTATTCACGAGGTACTATTCCTGAAGTACTATTCATAGGGTACTATTTACGGGGTACTATTTACTCGAAAAAAATATATTTCTTTTCTGTCCAAATTATTTTTGGTACATGAATATTATTCTTGAATTTTACTCCACAAAGCGAAGATCGTGTCGACAATTAGGATATTTTTAAACTCGAATAAATTTAAAGTCTTTAATATTTATCCTTGATTTCGCTTTGATTAATGCTTATATCATTGTCATCGTCCTCATGCTTATATTATGATGAAAGTCATCTTTCGCTTACGTGCAAAGATGGATCGTTGATTATTGGTTTTACTGATTGTATATCTTCGCTTATGTGCAAAGATGGGTCATTGATTATCGGTTTTATGAGTTGTATATCTTTGTCTTACGCATAAAGATGGATCGTTGATTATTTGTTTTACAATTGTATATCTTTCGCTTACGTGCAAAGATGGATCGTTAATTATTGGTTTTACGATTGTATATCTTTCGCTTACGTGCAAAGATGTACTATTGATTGACGAGTATCTTTCGCTTATATGCATAGATGAACTGTTTATTGGTATGATTATTACCGGGGATGATTCGGTATAATCATGATTCGTAATGTTATAGATGATGTGGTAAAGTCCTCATCGCGTAGTGCATTGATGGATGATTATTGGTATGATTATAACCAGGATTATTCGGTATAATCTTGACTATTGATGTTTATATGAATATCCTCGAGTCGTAAGGAGGATGATTCGATGATGTGGATTATTTATTAAGCTGAGTCTTAGCGATAAAATATTGATTATACACTTTTAATTCGTAAAAGATAGTAGATATCATGCTCTACTTAACTCTTCTAAAATACAGTTGTATGCCTTTGGCCTGTAGTGCAAAGATGAATTGTTAATGAATATCTTTGGTCGTAGTGTAAAGATGAATTTATTAGTATGATTATGAGCAGGAATTGTGATTTGGTATAACCATGATTTTTGATGTTTCAAGTAAAGATAGGTGATGAAAATTATCTTCGTCCTAGGTGCGAAGAGGAATTTAGAATCATAATTATGATTACAAGTTATTCATATGATTGTGGACATGAATTGTTGATTGATGTTACAGGGATAAAACATTATTGGTGGACTTTTAACATGGAGAAGATAATAGACCTCATGGTCTATTTGACTCTTCTAATGGATTGCTCGTTCCGCTGCAACTATGGTTGAAAAGTTTTATCATCTACCATATGTTCTAAATCTCTGATTTATTACTGATGAAGACTATTGATGATGTAAATTATCTTTAGTCATGATATTCTTTACTGAGCTAGTTTTGCTCACCCTTTTTGCTTCACAATTCCTTTCAGGTAATAAGAGTGTTGCCGGGTCGAGTGGGGATAACAGGGGAATAGAAATGTGGTCTATAGCTGTTGAGGTTCTCCCTAAATAATATAGAAATAATTTTGTTGAGAAATTTAGATAAGTGTGTCGTATTGTATATTTCATTTAACATTTAATTTTGGTGAACCGAATAGGGTGAGGTGAACCTAACTTTAGAAGAGTGTTTTGCCACAATCATACAAGATGTCTAATGACATACAACCTCGTGTTATCATAAGACAGGATTGTGAAAATCCACTTGCTGAGTATATCTACGAGCACTACCTATATGATCTTGGAGTTTATTTGAAATAGAATTTTCACTTGGAGACAACGGAGATAATTTTATGTCAAGAGAAGACTCACCATTGAAAAGAAGATGATAGTAATCTTCTTATTTTTCTTTGGGGACTTTTGGGTCAAACAAGGATAATTCTGTGGACATATGATATCTATCATAACCTAGACGCATGGCCTCCCATGTACGAAGGTTTCCTTGAGTATTTTCCAAAAATTTTAATTTTTAAAACAATTATTGACTGTACCTTTATGTAAGGTACCATTGTAAGGTCTTGTGGTCAAGGCACCACGAGAGTTATATATATTGTATTAAAACTCACAACTTATCTGTTGTCGTACTCTGCACAACAGTTCAACAGTTGTATAAACGAAGTTTATATTTGATTTTTATAATGCGATATCTGGCGACTCGGAATGGGTGATGTATACCTATTTTGGGGGCGTCACATAATATCTCACATTATTGATTCAATTATTGTCACAATATGATCTGTACAATATTGTATAATATTAAATCAATAATTGAGACAACAAAGTTATTCATATTATATTACATTATTGACAATGTCTAGAAACTTCTTTCGAGAAAAAGGGTTTGGTCACCTAATTGCGTGTCAATAAAGAGAAGTCCTTATCGGAAAGCCCTCACTTTCCTAAGAATGATCTGGTTGTTAATATTGTGAGTTATAATATTAATGATGAAAAAATATTATTAAAAATATGTTTAATGAAGCCAAATGAACTGAGATAAATAGAGATTGTTTTTAATGAAATATTTGTTGTAAATTTGGCTTATTACATGGACCCCTACTTACTCATTTTTCAAAATTATCGGTAGAAAGTTATCTCAATTTTGTTTTATATATATATATATATATATATATACGGAGAGGCTCTAAAGCGAACCTTAAAATGCGAACCAAAGAAGAACTGTCGTCTTTGGTTCATATGCATGGCGACAGTTCACATCGTCGCCAAAGACTATATATGGCTAAGGCGACGGATCGAATCGTCGCCATAAACACCAAAGACGATGGTTCGTCTTTGGTTCGCTTCTTTAAGGTTAAACTTTTTAGAGACGACTGCCATATATATATATATATATATATATATATATATATATATATATATAAGTGGTCACGGGTGGTGTAACATATATATATATATATTATAAGTTTTGTTTTTTATGTAAAATAGAATATATTATATTTTATTATTTGCATAAGATTACATAAGTGTTTGTATAAATCTTTGCATAAGACAAAAAAAAAAAATTCAACTGAATTTGGCTCACTTTGTGATTTGGTTTTTTCATCGTCAAGTGATTTTAATTTTTAAATAGTATCATGTCATTCTCCTATAAATAGGATGCTTAGTTTAGAAATGAAAATCACACCAGAATCAGAAAATTCTTCTTCTATAATATTGAGCGTATTTCTTTTGAGTTTAAGGAAGTTTTGGGTGTAGAAAATAATGCAAATTTTCTTCAAGAATATCTCCGTTATACCAGTCAGAAGTACTCTTATTTTAAGGTAAGGGGAATTATTTATTTCATATTTGCTTACAATATTATTTTTCGTATTCGTAAGAAATTTTATTTTTGTTCAATATTCGTACGGAATATTATTTTTGTTCAATATTCGTAAGGAATATTATTTTCGTTCAACAGTTGTAAGGGATATTATTTTTGTTCAATATTCGTATGAAATAATATTTTCTTCCATACTCTGTAGTATATAAGTAATATTATTTCATTTCAAATTCCTAATTCAACACTATTGTTGATAAGGATTGTTTCTATACACTTTGAAATTAGTAAAATATCCTTGAAATTTGCGTTTCATCTAGTATCGTTTCACAGAAATATTTTTCTGAACATTCTTGTTAAATTTTAAGCTTTTCATGCCGGAGTAGTATTTATGGGTACTATTCATACATACTACACAATTTATACGATACTATTCATACGTACGGTACTATTCATACATACGGTACTATTCACAGGGTACTATTCACGAAGTACTATTCACGATTAAAAATTGATTCTTTTCTGTCCAAATTATTTTTGATACATGAATATTAATATTGAATTTTACTCCACAAAGCAGTTATCATGTTGATAATTTGGATATTTTTAAACTCTAGATAAATTAAAAATATTTAATATTTATCCTTGATTTTATTTGATTGATGCTTATATCATTGTCATCATCCTCATGCTTATATTGTGATGAAAGTCATCTTTGGCACGTAGTGTATAAATGGACTGTTGATTGGTATGATTATGACCAGAAATTATGTATCAGTATAATCATGACCTGTAATGTTACAAATGATGTGGTAAAAGTTCTGATTGGCTCGTAGTGCATTGATGGACAATTGTTGGTATGATCATGACCATGGGTTTGTTAGGTTTGTAATATTCAAGAACGCAATCAAATTGCATAAAATTGCGGAAACGTGTAAAATCAGAGTTTAAAATTTACAAACCATATACCCGGATCACCCTTTATGCACAATTATTAATTAAACAAAAAGATAAAGAATAAAATCATACCCTTGAAGATCGAGCTTCCTCAGGTACAAGTTCACCTCCAAATCCTTTCGCGTTCAACTTGAATCCACCGGGGTTTTGTTCCTTCCTTTGATCAACGTTAGCCACCCATATGTTTGGCCTCAGAGGTGATCCACGAGGAAAAATAAAGATTCAAGAAGATGGGTGGTTGGCTAAACCCTAGTTTTTCTATCTCTATAGAAAAAGTGCGATCTCCAACAATTAGAATTATCACTTAGTCTTAATATCTGATATAAGACTCCTCTTATAAAGATATCAAGTAACCCTATTAAAAATAAGGTATTATTTAATTAAACCCTTTTTAATTAAATTGGCTCCCTAATCTTATTAGGGATAATTAATTAAACTCCTTTAATTAATTTTCCTCCTAATCCTATTAGGAATAAATGAAAGTACTTATATTAAATTAATTTCTAAACTCTTTTAGAAATTAAAATAATAATAATTGTAATAATATTAATAAGACTCCTCTTATTAATTTATATTTAATATTTCTAAAATATTAAATAATAAATATTAAGCTATTTAATTTATTTATCACCATAGATTAAATTAAATATACTTAACATATTATTACGATTATGCCATTAACTTCTTAAATAATTATTCTTCCTTTTATGGTGTGACCCTTTAGGTTCTCCATATTAAAAGGTTGTGAATAAATCAATTAGAACAATTCTAATCTTATTTAAATAAATAAATTAAACAATTAATTTATTTAAATAAATAATATTTATTCTACAATAGGGATAAGCCTCTCCCTAGCGATCAACGACTTTCCAGATAATATAGATTTCAACATTAATAATAAAAGAACCTTTGAGTAAATAGTTACCGCACAATTCAATCCTTCCACCATACTGATGTCCCAATTAAATATAAGGCATGGAATTCTTGTCAAGTCTTATTTTATTTAATTATATGTATTTCGATCCTTAAATGCACAACTCAAATAATGCAAATTAGAAACTCCTTTCTAATTTCATTCTCGCCGCCAAGGACTCTTTGGGTTGTCATTTATCGAATCATATAGGACATTTCTCTTCTTTTATTAGAAGTGGTAGATTCTTTATTGATCATATATTATCTCCATGTACAACTTGTTATACCCAAGCATACCCTTTGATATACCCTAAGGGTCTTAAGGAATAAGTCAAAGTATAACTCATCATACACAAGATACTATGATGATCTCAAGTCAAGGATCACTTCAGTCTTACTATCACTACTGAGAATTCCTATTGACGGTAAAGTAAAACTCCATTAGGTATTCCTTAGCGAGCCACGTTCAAATGAACTTATTCTCCAATAAGCACCTACATACTTGCTTTAGTGTCTCCACACACAAATGATCATGAGATCAATCATCCTCATCCAATGAAAGCAAGCAACGTATGTACCAATCTATCCAGGATTCACTAATCCCCAATTTAGTAATCCAACGATTGGGAACTATTTTAGTTTTAAGCTTTCAAAGAATTTAGATCTCATTAGAATGATCATCATCATTATTCTAAAAGCATTGCTTAAAACTATGAGTTTATCACATATTATAAAAACAAAGATCATGTAGATAATTAAAAGCCTTTAATAAATTAATAATTTTTATTAATAAATGAATAAGATTGTTACAAAGTATATGCTTTATCATCAAACATGATTGGCTTGTGTGCATACTACTTTCAATCTCCCACTTGCACTAAAGCCAATCGTCATGGTATCTCATACTCTTCTTCTCTAAGTGACGATTATCTTTAACATTGGATAAGCTTTAGTTAATGGATATGTAATGTTGTTCATGAGAGTCCACTATCTCTTTTTGTGATTTCCCATCTTTCAATGATTCTAATAATCAAATGAAAGTGCCACAACACATGTTTAGATCCAAGATGAGACTTAGGAACTATTCCTAGTTACGTAATGAACTTTTAATCCAAACAATCAACTTGGAAACTTCATTTATAGCTATATACTTTGTCTTTATCACTAAACCAAGAACCTTTTGCTATTTGGAACCTTTCAAATTCACTACACCTTTGTTCAAGGTAACACTTTACCTTAAAGTGGATTTTCGATCGTCTTAGTGCATCGAAAAACTTGAGTCTGTAAAAGCCCTCTAGTTTTAATTCGGACCCACCATGTATGCTCACATCCTTAGTCTTGGGTTAAGAACTTTAAGATGTTTTCACTTTGTCTTATAGTGATCTTTCCAGAATATGACCGATCAACATTAGGTCTCGTATATTTCATTGCATACATGATTGTCACTCATGCGACATCTCTTTTTAGGAGTCTTTGGGGACTATTAAGAGAGATACACTCCATAGCTCATCGACATGAGACATCTCTTGGAGTTTGCCATGCTAAACGACTTTAGCATCAAATGAATATACGTTCCTTGGGTTAAGTCGAGCATCCTCTTAAATCTATCTATATAGATTTATATCCCCAATTAAGGTACTCTTCCAAATCATTCATGGAGGAATGTTTGACAACTTTATCTTCTTGATTGTAGCATTGGTATGTCATTCCTTATCCGTAGTATATCAACATATAGTACTAGGAATGTCACGATGCTCCCATTCGACCCTTTTTTGTACACACTAGGTTCATTCTTATTTTTGATAAAATCAAACTCTTTTGATTGCCTCATCAAAACGAATGTTCCATATTTGAGAAACTTGCTTCAATCCATTTCTACGAGTGTGTCACAACACTTACCTCATCGTATGTAACTGGATCATCATCTTCTATGTTGTGTACCTCATCATCATCATCATCTATGATGAATCCATACCTCCCGGTATCTTGATCTATTCCGTAATTCTGATTGATTTGTGGTATAATAGGTACATCTACTGGGTTCCTCTTATTTGATTTATAGTGTTTTGTGGTTCTTGAACTCTTCAAGATCTATTATTCTCCCACTAGCCCTTCAATGATAAACACCTTTATCTTAGAAGGCGGCGTGTTTCGCAACAAACACCTTTTTGCTAAGTAGGATTATAGAACATATACCTAAACTTACTTTAGGATGTCCCACAAATCGACACTTATAAAATCTTGTCCCAAGCTTATCCTTTGAAGCCTTTTCACATAAGTTGGACAACCCCTTATCTTAACATACTTAAGATTAGGAATCCTCCTTGTCCATAACTTTTATAGAGTCTTGAAATTTGGATTTTGAGGTTACCTTTTTCGTAGATATGCGACCATTTCTAGGACATGATCCTAGAAGGATACTGGAATGTCGGTAAAATCATTATGGACCGCACCATGTCCAACAAGGTATGATTTTTCCTTTCAGATACATCAATCTATTATTGCGTATCAAGAGGCGTCCATTATGAGAAAACCATTTGAGATGATCTAGAAACTCATTGCACAAGTATTTATTTCTTGATCTAATCAAAGAATCTTAATACTTTGCCAATTTGTTTCACTTCTGAATTCTTTGAACCTTTCAAATAATTCACACTTGTATTTCAGCAAATACACACATTCAACTCTTTGAATGATCATCTCCTTTTCTTATACTAGTTTGTTCAATTTGCAAAATTATTTTCACGTAAGTCAGTATACAAAATTTATTAAGTAATATTCCGATTCTATACAAAACATTATTATTATAAATAGAACAACAATTGTTCTTAATTATAATACCAAAGATTTCATTGTCAACAATAAAATGGAAATAATGTTTCTAACAAGAATTGGAATACAATAACAACTTATTGACTTAATAGATTTGCAGAAAAGCGATCTTTAAACTATAAGTTTCTATAGCTAATGCAAGAACCTTTGCTTCATTTTCCACACATAGGATTACTTATCTTTGTTTAACTTTCTACTTACGCTGGTCCCTTCATAAATCTATATTTATGATAACCAAAGTCGGTATCCAATACCCCAGTAGAACATTGACTTTAAGAAAAATTATTTTAAATCATGAACAAATTTGTATTTGTAACCAAAACTTCACTAAGCTTCTTTGGTTAGCCTCTACAAGATGCTTCTTGCAGTTTCTTTCGGTGTCGGGCTTATAGCGGTGGAAGCAAACTCCTTTGCTATCCAAATCGAGTTTTTGTTCTTATTATCCTTTATTTTGCCTTTTTATTTACCTTCTTTGAATCTTTCTTCTTTTAGGAAGATCCTTTGGCCCCTACCGGTAAGACTTGGTCTTTCTTGGTTGGAAAGTGACTCTCAACATTTTTCAACATGTTAAGCAAATCGGTGAAGTCGATATCTAGCTTGTTTATATGAAAATTCACAACAATTGTGAAAGGAGTTAGGGAGTGAGTGCAAGATCAAATCTTGGCTCAACTCTCCATCCATGACAAAAACCGGTTGTCTAATTGATCAATCGAGTTGATTATGTTAAGAACTTTTTATGCAGTATTACAGTGCCATTGGCCATTCTAGATTGGAAGAGCTCCTTAGATATGTCGATGTCTATCGGTCCTACTTTCCTCACCATCAACTACTTGATGTGCGGGAATATAGTAGAGAGCATCTATAGTTTTATCATGACGTATTTGAAGCTCGTTACTTTCATGGATACTGAGCATGATGCATCGAGCTAATCTGTGCATCATCTTGCCACTTTCTAAAAGTAGCAATCTCTTCCTCGAGAGGCATTATGCGCAACCATTGCGAGGATAGGCGTATTAAGGACATAAGATAACTTTTCGACTATGAGAACTATTCTCAAATTCCTTAACCAATCCGTTTAATCTGATTCCGGTTAATTTAACATCTAATATGCTTCGTGATGATAGTAATTTTAGACATTGTAAAATTACGTAAATGAATTTATAATTAACAACATTTTAACATACATTTTTTATTAATTACCAAAATAAATTAGGTCTTGTTTTAAATTGGTATCTCCCACTATTTTCTTCAAACTATATTACCCTCACTTATATAGTTAAACAAAATCTAATTAAAGATTTGCTTTAGTGAGAATAAGGATCCCATTTCAAATGTATATAGCCTTGTGGTGACACAATAAACTATATATAAATAAATATGTTGACAACTTTTGTCAATTACATCAACTATGCAACTCCTTTTCTTTTGCCTCTTAGATTATTTTGATCAGTGGTGGCACATCCGAATCAAAATTATCCAAGTTAAGTCCAGAACCTAGCACTCCATATATTCAAAAAGAAAAATATCATCCTTGTGGGTGACACAACAAAACAATATTGTTCAATTTTCTTTATAAGCATCAAATGTGATAAATTAACATCTTAAATACTTAATACTTGCCTTGTGGTGACACAACAAACTCATATTAAATATTTAATACTCTATTAATTTTATCATGCTAGAAATGACGTTCGATATTCCAAATATCTTTGAACGCTTAGGACTTAATATATATAAAAATTGAGGGTTTGTTATTAATTTGTCTCATCTTCTTGTTTGCGCAGCATTTATATATATATATATAAAATACGCGTCATATTAATTATCATGTGAAGCAAGTTTGCATAATATATATATATATATAGTATAAGCATGCACATATAGAATATTATATTCTACCCGGATTGATTATGGACTTTTATTCTAGTTTGGTTCACTAGAGCCACCAAGTGAACAAAAAGGTCAAACCCTAGGGGTGCAAGAAATAATATTTAAATATAACTATTACATTTAAACTAGGGCTCCATTACAAAGCGGGTCTTCAAGCTCCTTGCTCCTTGATCTCCAATTTTCAAAATTAATTCTAACTATTCCTATTACAAAACTATTTAAAATAAATAGAAACCTTGATCGTGATCGAGGGAAGTACATAAGAGAGAGATAGAATTTACATTCGTAAAAAATTAGAGAAGGCGAGGTACTGCAGAACCCATTTAATAAAACCCATACATTCATGCATCCAACTAAAATAAAATCCAATCACATTGGTCAATAGTCCATAATCAATCTCATTTATTATCATACACATCATCATATGTATCAATAAATAACATTCATCTTATGAATAATAAACATTTAATATATATATTGATATCATTTAATGGGCAAATTTAATTAGTATAAAATCTAATTTTGAATCAAAATAAACTCATTTATTTTAATCCAAATTTAAATCAAAATAAAACTATTTTATTTTAATTTATCCAATTTTGAATAAAATAAACTATTTTATTTTAATCAAAATAAACTCCTTTATTTTAATTAATTATGGAATCCAATTCCATGTAAAAAAAAACTCCTTTATTTAAGGAAACACCGATTTTCTTTTTCCTATTCACAAATAAACTCCTTTATTTTGAATAATATGAAATCTTATTCCATATCTAAATAAACTCCTTTATTTAAGGAAAATAGGATTCTCTTTCCAATTCACAAATAAACTCTTTTATTTTGAATAATATGAAATCTAATTTCATATCTAAATAAACTCTTTTTTATGGAAAGATGGAATACAATTTCAACTCTAATTAGTTATCAATGGAATTCAATTCCAACTCTAATTAGTTAGCATGAAATTTAATTTTAAAATTAAAATAAACTTTATATTTTAATATAAAAATAAACTTTTTATTTTAATATTAAAATAAAATTTTTATTTTAATAATAAAATTATTAAGAATATTATATATATATATATATAATAATAAAAAACCGTGCTAGTTGTTGTTTGAATCACGCAAGTCCTTGAACATGTAATATAGATTACATGGATCATATTATATATATATAATATATATTTATATAATAATAAAAAAACCGTGCTAGTTGCTGTTTGAATCACGCAAGTCCTTGAACATGTAATATAGATTACATGGATCATATTATATATATATATATATATATATATAATAATAAAAAAAACGCGCTAGTTGCTGTTCGAATCACGCAAGTCCACGGGAATAAAGCTTTTCGTCACGCGAATAAGAAATAACGGAATTTGCTTTTTTTTTTTTTTTTTAAATAAATTTTATACAACAAAATTATGCCCAATTAAATTGTTCTAAACACATATCAATACACATATCAAATTAAAACAATTAATAATTCGCATAAAGGTTTGGCTCACGATGCCATTATTAGGTTTTGTAATATTCAAGAACGCAATCAAATTGCATAAAATTGCTAAAGCGTGTAAAATCGAGTTTAAAATTTACAAACCATATACCCGGATCACCCTTTATGCACAATTATTAATTAAACGAAAAGATAAAGAATAAAATCATACCCTTGAAGATCGAGCTTCCTTAGGTACAAGTTCACCTCCAAATCCTTTCGCGTTCAACTTGAATCCACCGGGGTTTTGTTCCTTCCTTTGATCAACGTTAGCCACCCATATTGTAAGACCCCAACTTATTATTAATGAAATTTAATTTTCTCTATTTATTATTTTGAAATAGTAAGGGTTGATGTGATTAATGTTGATAGTTAAGGGTAAAATACGCAAATATTTCAAAATAAGCAAGTGGTTATAAAATATTCATTGTTGTAGAGAATATTCGTTTTTGGTCGTGGAATATTTAAATCGTTGGGGAATATTAAATGACGATAGTAAAATGACCATGTGGGCCCCATAACAGAAAAGCGATTGGATGAAGAAAACGACAAATATAAGTTGGTTAAAAATAACACAGAGTTAGTTATTGCGAATTATCTTTGTTAAAATACTCGGTGGTTAAAAACACAAGAAGATTACCGGTATTGCACCAATTATTGATTCTTACGAAGGCACTACTCAATAATGGTTACGATAATTCTTATTCGAAGATTTTATTGAGTTAATAATTGTTTGCGTTGATATTTTATATTCTTTGTTGTTTCAATAATTGTCATTACACAATATTTTTCATTATCGAAGCAATAATTCATATTATCCGAATAATATTATTAGATAACATTATTGGCAATGTCTAGAAAGTTACATTCAAGGAGAGGTTTGGTCACCTAATTGCTTGCGCCAAGAAGGAGAAATTCTTATTGGAAATCCCCTCTTTCCAGGAACCGCACGGTTGTCAATATTGTGAGTCTGTAATATTATTTGTGAATAATTAATTATTGATTCATATGATGAGGAAAATATTAATTTTATGTGGATATAGATGGAGAAAATTTTTAATGTGACAATTGTTGAAAATTGAAATTTTATCTTTTTCTGATAAAATAATTCATTTAAATATATTATTATATTTTAATAATATAATAATGGTGATATTTTTACAACGAATGTGGGATATATGAGTATACGAGGAGGAAGAGTATTTTTGTTGCAATAAATGTTTAAAACATGTTAAACATGTCATTGGACCTATTTATTCGATGAAATTTGATTATATTTTGTAAAATTGCCCGTTTGTGGATTTTGGTCAATTTCATTTGGAATTCGGAAAACTTTCTTCCGCAAAGTTGTAGAGAATTGAATTTCCTATAAAAACTCGCGAGATTCAATTTTTCCGATAAAAGGACTATTTATTGTGAATTATTGAAGTTCAAGTTCAAATAATTGATTTTGGAAGTTTTAATTATTATTTTAAAGAAAAACGTTTTTTGCATTTAAGTGGGCTAATATGTGATATTAATTGTTTAAATCAGATCTTCAAAGATGGGCTAAGGAAATTTATAATATATATTAATATTTTATTAAATTTTCGCTTTGGTGTTCTCAAGCATTTTCCTATAAATAGGGTGCTTAGGTTAGAATTGAAAATCACATTTAAATCAAGTTTTCTCTCTATATTATCGAGCGTATTCTTGTGAGTATTTTGAGTATACTTTGAGTATTGTTAGGCGGTGCAAGTTCCTTGAAGATTATATCTTAGATTCCAAATTAGAAGTACTAATCTTTCGAGGTAAGGGATGTTATTTTCTTCTCAAATGATATTATTTCTTCAATATCATTATCTTTGAAATATTGGTTGAAACTTTTAATCAAATTTGGAACTTTTCCATATCTGGGGTTACTATTCATGAGTTACTATTCACGAGTTACTATTCATGAGTTCTTATTCACGAGTTCTTATTCACGAAAGTACTATTAAGTGAAGCGTGAAGAAGTTTTTTTTGAGAAATTTCTATCTTTTGGTGTCTGGAGTTACTATTCACGATACTAAAGACTATTCACGATATCTCAAGACTATTCATTTAGAAAAATAAAATTTCTTCTTTTTATCTATTCGGATACTAGCTTTGATTGTATCCATGTTTTGATCATTCTTGAATTTTTACACAACTATGATTATTTTTTGAGGTATTTTTGAACATGGATAAAACAAAGTACTAATCCTTAATCCTTAATCCTTGTCATTTTGTTTCATTGGATTCGCTTTTTTTAAAAATATTTTTCATCATCCTTAGTCTTAAATGATGATATTATTGAATATCTTTGGCCCGTAGAAGCAAAGATGAGATGAATGATTGAAGAATATCTTTGGTCAGTAGTGTAAAAGATGAGCAGTGTTTAGATGAACATGACTAATCGGTGATGAATATCTTTCGCCTATAGTGCAAAGATGAATATTTGATTCCAGATGTATATTGATTGATGTTACTGAGGGATAAAAGATGAGCGATGAACTTTTAAATTCATACATAGAAGATAGTAGTTTGCATTCTCTACTTAACTCTTCTAATGAATTATTATTTCACTGCGAATATTGATTTAAAATTTGTTGTCTATTGTATTCTATTAGATTTTTCCCCGTTGAAGACTAATGATAATTTGTTGTATATTATCTTAGTCATAATATTCTTTCTTTGGGCTAGTTGAGCTCACCCTTTTCCTTTTGTTCCATTTTTTTTCTCGGGAGCGAGAATATAGCGAAGTACAGTGAGGGGGTATGGAATGAAGGTTTTAGAAATGATTGTTTAGTAGTCCTCACCATTTTTGTAAAATAATGTATCAATAAATGTGATGAGGATTTATTTGAGTATAGATATTATGCAGAAGATAATATTTGTATTCAAACTCACGCTTTTCTTGTTGTAATAATAAAGTTGTAGTTGTTTACATACCGTGTATTGACAACTCGAATAGGTGATGTATACCTATTTTGGGGCGCCACGCAGTTGGTATCGAGCTTAGGGATATGATCTCTGGCGGAGATCTGGGGAATAGAACTAGGAGGGAGAGGCGAGTAAATCCTTCGCTAGTGTGTCCTACCTAAGCTTATTTTTTAGTTGGTCGGTATATAGGGATATTATGTGATATATTGATTTCCTTAATTAACCCTTGTTTTTTATGATGATTTGAGAATGTCGAATGAGAATATTAACAATGGAAATGAGACCGTGGAGACGCTCTGTACTCACCAACGAGGAGAACGTGCAACAGTGGCAATGTTCCTCCTGTGAACAACACCACCGAAAGCGAGATGATGAACGAGGGATGTTTAGAAGCTTTTTGCAGTTCATGCAAAAAATCGCAGACGAGGAGACTCGTGTTCAAAATACTGAGGAGGAAATGATAGCAATTACACGGGTTGTCACAACAAGCGATTCAAAGAGTTGGAACCACCGAATTTAAGGGAAAGCCAGATCCGATCATGGCGGAAACATGGGTCAAACAAATTACCAAGATATTCGATGTCTTGGGATGCACGAGAAATGAAGGTTCCATTCGCTACCTTTATGTTCCGTGGCGAGGCGGATCATTGGTGGGAGTCGTGAAGCGTACTCCATCCACCGCACTCAAAGATGTCTTGGGAAACGTTTGAGAACTATTTAATGACAAATACTTTCACGAAAGTGTTCGTCATATATGAAGGAAGTGGAGTTCATCAGATTAGAAAAAAACAACACGACGGTGTCTCGAAGACGAGGCAAAGTTTGCAGAGTTATCCGAGTTTGCACCTCATTTGGTGGAGAATGAGGAACGTATGACGCGGATGTTTCTTAGAGGTTTGAAACCCTAAGATACGTCGATATCTCATTTCTCATAAACTTTTCTCTATTCAGATGTTGTCAAAATGAGGCTCAATTATTAAGCGAGATAACGAGTATTACGGTCAACCGAGGACCACAACCGGATCGTACGGAGATAAGATCAACAATGAATAATGATAACCGGCGGAGAAAGAAACAGACGGACAAAAATGGTAACCACTCTGGTGGTAATCATGGCATGAAAATGAAGAAGCGAGTCGAGGAGGAGATTTTAAAAGAGGAGATTTAATAACGATATATGAAGGCAGCGGTCTGCGTGAAGAATCGGTTCTAAGGGAGGAAAGAACCACCACCCGTATATATGCTATAAATGCGGAAAAGAGACATATCGGTCAAACCGCCCACAACAGATTCAAGGTATGCTATAATTATGGAAAGGAAGGACATATCGCTCAAGATTAGACAGTAGCGAAACCTAGTTCAATGAGGACGGTGACTCAAAAGATCGTCCCGGAAAAGTCAAAGTCAACGATTTCGGGAAGAGCGTTTGTTGTGGAATCGTCAAAATGCGAGGAACCCAAACGAGGTGATCACGGGTAAGCTATTTATAAATTCTTGCGAAGTTTATACCTTACTGACAATCTAGGTGCTACCCATTCATTTATCTCTCCGCCTTGTGCTCAACGTTTAAACTTGACTTCGGAGAAATTAGACTTTGACCTATCTCTGTGGAAACTCCGTTAGGAGAAACTTTCATCACATCCACTATTTATAAATCTTGTTTGATTCAAGTTGGCACCATTACCTTACCATTGACCTTATCTCTTTAAAGATACTTGCTTTTGATGTGATTTTAGGGATTGATTGGTTAACTAGTCATCATGCCAAAATTGATTGTTTTCGTAAGGTTGTTAGTTTTCATATTCCTAACCAACTTTGTTATATTTAATTCAAGCAACTAAACCATTAAAATCAATCATCATCATATCTAATCATAAAGCTATTCGTTTATTGAAAAACGGATGTCAAGCTTTCTTAGCCCATGTTATGGATTTGAATAAAGACACGTCAAATTTGAATAATATTCTGTTGTTATTGACTTTCCGACGTATTTCAGAAGAACTTCCGGCCTACCCCCGAGCGTGAAGTTGAATTCTTTATTGATCTTGAACTGCACAAAGCCCATTTCTAAAACCCCATATCGAATGGCTCTATTGAACTTCAGGAGTTAAAGGTCCAACTACTGAGGAATTGTAGGACATCGGTTTCATTCGCCCTAGTACATCTCCTTGGGGTGCTCTGTTTTATTTGTAAAGAAGAAGAAAGACGGAGTATGCGACTTTGTATTGACTATCGGGAATTGAACCATGTCACCATCAAGAATAGGTATCCTCACCTCGTATTGATGACTTGTTTGACCGACCAACTGCAAGGGCACAATTCTTTTCAAAATCGATCTTCGATTCGGATATCATCACCAAGATTAGAATCGAGGATATTCAAAGCGCCTTGAGAACTCGGTATGGGCATTATGAATTCTTAGTCGTGTCTTTCGGACTAACTAATGCTCTCAATGCTTTCATGGATATGATGAACCGAGTATTCAAGGAATATTTGGATCGATTCGTTGTTGTCTTTATTGATGACATCCTTATATATTTCAAAAGTCGTGAAGATCATGAGCACCATTTGAAGTCGGTACTCCAAAGGCTTCGTGAAAACAAACTATATGCCAAATTGAAGAAATGCGAGTTACGGCGAGGAAGTAGCATTCCTTGGGGCGTGGTGTCAAAACATGGAGTATCTGTTGATCCGCCAAGATTGAAGCAATACAAAGTTGGGAGCAACCGCAAGTTTCGGATGATCAAGTACGTAGCTTTTGGGCTTATTTGGTTATTATCGGAGATTCGTGGAAGGGTTTTCTCGAATCGCTACTCCATTAACTCAACTAACTCGGAAGGATACAAAATTCGTTTGGAGTGAAGAACGCGAGAAGAGTTTCCAAGAGCTTAAGAGGAGACTTATTTTAAGACTGCTCTAACAATACCATCCGGTTCGGATGGATTTGTTATCTCTGATGATGCTTCGTGCAAAGGGTTAGGATGTGTTCTCATGCTGGCGTGGGAAAGTCATAGCCTTTATGCCTCATGACAACTTAAAGAGTATGAGAGGAATTATCCTACTCATGATCTAGAGTTAAAGCAATCGTTTTGCGCTAAAAATATGGAGGCACTATCTATATGGGAGAATGTGGAGATATATTCGCACCATAAAAGCCTTAAATATTTCTTCACTCAAAAAGAACTCAACATGGCTAAGCGAATGACGTTGGCTCGAGCCACGCAATCTTGAAATGATGCGATGATGAGTAAAAGAAAGAAAAAGTTAAGCTGAGCTATTCTAAGCGAGAATTGATGAAGAAGGAATACTTGAGTCCACTCTAGACTTTGTGTTCCTAACGACTACGATTTGAAGTACAAGATTATGATGGAGGCACACAATACACCATTTGCAATCCATCCGGAAGTACTAAAATGTATCGTGATCTTGACATACATTTTGGTGGAACAATATGAAGAGAGAGATTGCAAAGTTTATCTCAATGTGTTTAACTTGTCAACGTGTAAAGGCGAGCATCCGGTACCTAAGGGTCCATTGCAACCACTTGAGATTCCGAAATGAAAGTGGGAACACATTACCATGGATTTCGTTTACGGGTCTTCCTACGGTTTCTCAAGGCATCAATGCTATTTGGGTTATTGTTGATAGATTAACCAAGTCTACTCATTTCTTGCCGATACGGAGACTTATTCCTCTGAACGTCTTGCTAGTATGACGTGAATGAGATTGTGAGGTTCGCATGGTATGCCAAAGATCTATAGTTTTGGATCGTGACCCAAGATTCACTTCAAGATTTTGGGTTAGCTTGCAAAAAGCTATGGGCACGGATTTGCGATTTAGTTTAAGATACCATCCCCAAACCAGACGGACAATCGAGAGAGGACTATTCAAACTCTTGAAGATCTATTAAGACTGTGTGTCCTAGACTTCAAGGCGGTTGGGATAAGTATTTATCATTGGTGGAATTCTCCTACAACAATGATTATCGAGCAAGTATAGGTGTGGCTCCATTTGAAGCATTATATGGACGAAAATGTCGTTCTCCAATATGTTGGGATGAGGTGGGTGAAGCAACATTGTTGGGACCCGAAGTTAGTACACGTATGACTCTGAGAAAAGATTCAAATGATTCGATAACGATATACAAAGCGGCACAAGATCGACAAAAGAGTTATGCAGATCTTCATCGAAAGGACGTGGAATTTAGTGTGGGGATCATGTATTATTGCGAGTTGCTCCATGGAAGGGAGTTACAAGATTTGGGAAGAGAGGAAAGTTCAATCCACGATTTATTGGTCCATTTTAAATTCTTGACCGAGTAGTAGAAATGTAGCCTTTATAGACTTGCGTTACCTCCAAGTATGTCTCGTGTTCATAATGTGTTTCCACATATATCTGCATTTCGTAAATATGTGAAAGACCCGAACCACGTTATAGAATTAGAACCAGGACGAAATAGCCAAAGACTTAATGTATGAGGAGGTACTGTCAAGATCTTGGATAGGAAGGAGCATGTCCTACGCCAAGAAAGGTCATACCACAAGTTAAAGTTTTGTGGAGGAATCATGCTATAGAGAAAATGACAGGAATTGGAAGCGGAAATGAAAGCGAGGTATCCTCACCTTTTCAAACACCAGTACGCACGTCAATTTCGAGGACGAAATTTCATAAGGAGGGAGGTTGTAAGACCCCAACTTATTATTAATGAAATTTAATTTTCTCTATTTATTATTTTGAAATAGTAAGGGTTGATGTGATTAATGTGGATAGTTAGGGTAAAATACGCAAATATTTCAAAATAATAAAGTGGTTATAAAATATTCATTGTTGTCGGGGAATATTCGTTTGGTCATGGAATATTAGATCTTTGTCGGGGAATATTAAATTTGACGGTAGCGACCATGTGTGGGCCCCATAATGCAAGCGATGGATGAAGAAAAGCGACAAATATAAGTTGGTTAAAAATAACTTGGCGTAGTTATTCACAATTAATCTTTGTTAAAATACTCGGTGGTTAAAACACAAGAAGATTACCAGTATTGCACCAATTATTGATTCTTACGAAGGCACTACTCAATAATGGTTACTGAATAATTCGCTCGATATTTTATTGAGTTAATAATTCTTTGCGTTGATATTTTATATTGCTGTTGTTTCAATAATTGTCATTACACAATATTTTTCATTATCGAAGCAATAATTCATATTATCTGAATAATATTATTAGATAACATTATTGGCAATGTCTAGAAAGTTCTGTCTAAGGAGAGGTTTGGTCACCTAATTGCGCGCCAGTAAGGAGAAATTCTTATTGGAAAGCCCCCTCTTTCTTAGGAACTGCCTGGTTGTCAATATTGTGAGTCTGTAATATTATTTGTGAATAATTAATTATTGATTCATATGATGAGGAAAATATTAATTTTATGTGGATATAGATGGAGAAAATTTTTAATGTGACAATTGTTGAAAATTGAAATTTTATCTTTTTCTGATAAAATAATTCATTTAAATATATTATTATATTTTAATAATATAATAATGGTGATATTTTTACAACGAATGTGGGATATATGAGTATACGAGGAGGAAGAGTATTTTTGTTGCAATAAATGTTTAAAACATGTTAAACATGTCGGTGGACCCTATTTATCGATGAAATTTGATTATAGCTTTGTAAAATTGCCCGTTTGTGGATTTGGTCAATTTCATTTGGAATTCGGAAAAACTTTCTTTCGTAAAGTTGTAGAGAATTGAATTTTCTATAAAAACTCGCGAGATTCGAATTTTCCGATAAAAGGACTATTTATTGTGAATTATTCAAGTTCAAGTTCAAATAATTGATTTTGGAAGTTTTAATTATTATTTTAAAGAAAACGTTTTTTGCATTTAAGTGGGCTAACATGTGATATTAATTGCTGAAATCAGATCTTCAAAGATGGGCTAAGGAAATTTATAATATATATTAATATTTTATTAAATTTTCGCTTTTGGTGTTCTAAAGATTTTCCTATAAATAGGGTGCTTAGGTTAGAATTGAAAATCACACGTAAATCAAGTTTTTTCTCTCTATATTATCGAAGCGTATTCTTGTGAGTATTTTGAGTATACTTTGAGTATTGTTAGGCGGTGCTGAGTTCCCTTCAAAGACTATACCCAGATTCCAAATTTAGAAGTACTAATCTTTCGAGGTAAGGGATGTTATTTTCTTCTCAAATGATATTATTTCTTCAATATCATTATCTTTGAAATATTAGTTGAAACTTTTTATCAAATTTGGAACTTTTCCATGCTCGGGGTTACTATTCATGAAGTTCTTATTCACGAGTTACTATTCATGAGTTACTATTCACGAGTTATTATTCACGAGTACTATTCATGTAAGCGTGAAGAAGTTTTTTGGAAAATTTCTATCTTTTGGTGTCTGAGTTACTATTCACGTATCTGACTTTATTCACGATACTGACACTATTCACCTCAAAAATAAAATTTTTTTTTTTTATCTATTCGGATACTAGCTTTGATTGTATCCATGTTTTGATCATTCTTGAATTTTACACAACTATGATCATTTTTGAGGTATTTTTAAACATGGATAAAACAAAGTACGAATCCTTAATCCTTAATCCTTGTCATTTTGTTTCACTGGATTCGTTTCTTTAAAAATATTTTTCATCATCCTTAGTCTTAAATGATGATATTATTGAATATCTTTGGCTCAGAAGTGCAAAGATGAATGAAAGAAGAATATCTTTGGTCAGTAGTGCAAAGATGAAGCAGTGTTTAGATGAACATGATTAATCGATGAATATCTTTGGCCCAGCAGTGCAAAGATGAATATTTGATTCCAGATGTATATTGATTGATGTTACAGGGATAAAAGATAGACGATTAACTTTTAAATTCATACATAGAAGATAGTAGTTTGCATTCTCTACTTAACTCTTCTAATGAATTATTATTTCATTGCGAATATTGATTTAAAATTTGTTATCTATTGTATTCTATTAGATTTTTCCTGTTGAAGACTAACGATAATTTGTTGTATATTATCTTAGTCATAATATTCTTTCTTTGGGCTAGTTGAGCTCACCCTTTTCCTTTTGTTCCATTTTTTCTTCTCGTGGAGGCGAGAATATAGCGAGTACGAGTCGGGGTATGGAATGAAGGTTTTAGAAATGATTGTTTAGTAGTCCTCACCATTTTTGTAAAATAATGTATCAATAAATGTGATGAGGATTTATTTGAGTATAGATATTGTCTAGAAGATAATATTTGTATTCAAACTCACGCTTTTGTTGTAATAATAAAGTTGTAGTTGTTTCTGTACCATGTATTGACAACTCAGAATAGGTGATGTATACCTATTTTGGGGGCGTCACACATATGTTTGGCCTCTAGAGGTGATCCACCAAGGAAAAATAAAGATTCAAGAAGATGGGTGGTTGGCTAAACCCTAGTTTTTCTATCTCTATAGAAAAGGCGTACTCTCCAACAATTGGAATTATCACGTAGTCTTAATATCTGATATAAGACTCCTCTTATAAAGATATCAAGTAACCCTATTAAAAATAAGGTATTATTTAATTAAACCCTTTTAATTAAATTGCTCCCTAATCTTATTAGGGATAATTAATTAAACTCCTTTTATTAATTTTCCTCCTAATCCTATTAGGAATAAATGAGAGTACTTATATTAAATTAATTCCTAAATTCTTTTAGAAATTAAAATAATAATAATTGTAATAATATTAATAAGACTCCTCTTATTAATTTATATTTAATATTTCTAAAATATTAAATAATAATATTAAGCTATTTAATTTATTCTATCACCATAGATTAAATTAAATATACTTAATATATTATTACGATTATGCCATTAACTTCTTAAATAATTATTCTTCCTTTTATGGTGTGACCTTTTTAGGTTCTCCATATTAAACCTATTGTGAATAAATCAATTAGAATAATTTTAATCTTATTTAAATAAATAAATTAAACAATTAATTTATTTAAATAAATAATATTTATTCTACAATAGGATAAGCCTCCCCTAGCGATCAACGACTTTCCGGATAATATAGATTTCAACATTAATCATAAAAGAACCTTTGAGTAAATAGTTACCGCATAATTTAATCCTTCCACCATACAATGTCCCAATTAAATATAAGACATGGAATTACTATCAAGTCTTATTTTATTTAATTATATGTATTTTGATCCTTAAATGCACAACTCAAATAATGCAAATTAGAAACTCCTTTCTAATTTCATTACGCCGCCGCCAAGGACTCTTTGGGTTGTCATTTATCGAATCACATAGGACATTTCTCTTCTTTTATTAGAAGTGGTAGATTCTTTATTGATCATATATTATCTCCATGTATAACTTGTTATACCCAAGCATACCCTTTGATATACCCTAAGGGTCTTAAGGAATAAGTCAAAGTATAACTCATCATCATACAGAAGATACTATGATGATCTCAAGTCCAAGGATCACTCAGACTACTATCACTACAAGTGAATTCCTATTGACAAGCAAGTAAAACTCCATTAGGTATTCCTTAGCGAGCCAACGCTCGATGAACTTATTCTCCAATAAGCACCTACATACTTGCTTTAGTGTCTCCACACAAATGATCATGAGATCAATCATCCTCATCCAATGAAAGCAAGCAACGTATGTACCAATCTATCCGGATTCACTAATCCCCAATTTAGTAATCCAACGATTGGGAACTATTTTAGTTTTAAGCTTTCAAAGAATTTAGATCTCATTAGAATGATCATCATCATTATTCTAAAAGCATTGCTTAAAACTATGGGTTTATCACATATTATAAAACAAAGATCACGTAGATAATTAAAAGCCTTTAATAAATTAATACTTTTTATTAATAAATGAATAAGATTGTTACAAAGTATATGCTTTATCATCAAACATGATTGGCTTGTGTGCATACTACTTTCAGGGTTCTCTTCGGCCAAGGGTGCAAAGATGACAAGTTGATTGGCATGATCATGACCATTGGTGATACTAATGAATATCATTGGCCCGTAGTGCATGGATAATTCGTGGATGTGATATTAATGAATATCATTGGCCCATAGTGCATGGATAATTCAGTGATGTGGATTATTTATTGAGCTGTGTTAAAGCGATAAAATATTGATGATGAACTTTTAAATCATAGAAGATAGAAGATATCATGCTCTACTTAACGTTTCTAATGGATTGCTTCTTCCACTGCAGTTAAACTTGTTATGTATTGTATTCTATCAGTTTAACAGTACTGTTGAAGGCTAACGATAATTTATTTTGCATTATCTTAGTCATAATATTTTTTAATGGTTAGTTGAGGTCACCCTTTGCTTTCATTGTTCTCTTCAGGAAATGAGAATATAGCTGGGACTAGTTGGGGAATGGAGTGACGGTCCGAGATGGTGGTTGTAGTAGTCCTCACTATTTTATAAAATAGTGTGATAATAATTGTAATAAGGACTCAATTTGAGTTTGGATATTGTCTACGAGACAATATTCGTGTTAAAACTATCAGCTATGTTTTGTCGTATTTTACACGACAATTGTATAATTAAGTTTGTATTTGAATTATGTACCATGTATTTGACGACTCAGAATGGGTTGTGTATACCTATTTTGGGGGGCGCATCTGTTGTTGTTGTCACCGCTGTAGTAGCAAAGCAAAGATGTAGCCTCGATTAATCGCTAATGCGATTGTAGGGTCATTTGGGCTCAATCAAGGCAGGCCCAACCAAAACCACACCAAGTTAGTTAATTCCCACAAGGCCAAGCATAAATGGCGGTTAGTATGACGAAATGATAAGGAGTTGTTAGTGCATTACAGAAAGCTGCTAGATACAATTAAATATGAGAACATAAAAATTATATATCACAGTTAGATTAAAGTAAGGGTCACGCCATAAAGAATAAAGAGCGGGCAAGAAGGGATCGCTATAGCAATTTTAGGTATATCATTTTAGCTCTAGAATCTAGTTGGAAGACTTAATTAACCATAGAGTAAACGTGAAATTTCTTAGATAAACAAATGTATAAGATTTGTATTAGATTCATAACTCAACATAAATGGATATACAATGGAATGAATAGCATAAGTAAGTTTCTAAAAATCAAAGCAATAAAACCAGGTAAGGCCATGTTAGTGGGCTGTTAAAACTGTTATTGTCAAATAGGGCTGTTTTGGCATAACTTATAAATGTAATGAGTTTGAGTAAATAGTTTTTCAATATGAGTTGCAAAGCAAATTGAAAACTATAATTTTATCCCTATAATATATAATCATAATCAAGTCATCCAATATCTTGTACTCACCTTGAATACTTAAGTTATGAAGGAAATTACAAAAAAAATCATATAGTAAGATACAAAAGGAATATGAACTTAAATTATATGAGATTCATGAACTGAGATTATGTCAAACCCTATTAAAGAGAGAGATGGCTATTGTAAAAACATAGATGAGGTATTTAAAAAATGTATACCAGTATCTCAAAAGTAAAAATCCAAAACTAAAGTCAAGATCAATGTAATTATGTTATATGTGAACATACAAGCTATATGACTTGGCTATTTGGCTAATATGCTTGTAAATGCAAATAAATTTGTGTAGGCTCTGTGAGAAAAAGTTAAGCTGAATTTTTGTCAATAGTTTACAAACAAGACAAGTATCTAAATCTTACTCTTTAATGAACAAGTGTTCTGGACTTATTCATATATGGACAAGTTCTTCAAATTCTGAAATGTCTCTCATTATTTATGAATAATACAAGATTAAATAACCTTTTTATTCCTATCAGCTTCAAAAGAATGGGTAATGCATTTTTCATGTATATCTAATAGATTTCAATATGCATGAACAGATTATAAGAAAGTCTGAGCCATTTATTTTAGTTAGACGCAGATATGAAATATTTTAATTTCTTTACAATAAGTCTTAAAATATTATTGTGCAATGATTTAAGTTATCCAGCTATATTGCTATAGTTTGGATTCCAGTCTGAGAATGAACAATCTATGAATTGAGATATTTTACATTGCACTCTGGGAATGGTGATGTTGAAAATAAAATTTGTTTTGTTTAATTAAGATAGTATTGAACAATACAGGACATAAAGGGTTGATCACCCACTGTGCCCGTAAGATAAGACGGGTTCACAGATAAATTTCTGATAGAACTTTTTCAATAAAAGATAAAGCATGTTCATGGTCTTATGACCTCTCAGCTATTCAGTATTAATATGATATTCCAAAAATATGATTGATTCAAGATTTATTTGCTTTACAGTTTTGTTTCAGTGTCAAAGAATGCCTCAAAGAAAACATTTATTTATTGTTGACATATTAAAGAATGTTATTACTTGCTGAGTAATTGAATGCTCATTCTTGCTTTGTTATAAATGTTTTCAGCTAATCAGGCTCAGGCAGAGAGGTCTAGTAAGGACAAGGGAAAAAGAAAAGGAAAAGCTAAATCGTAGCTGTAACATTATGTAATAGATAGTTGATATGTTTGTAAATATTAATATTTAACTATCATGTAATATGAAACAACTCGGGTCAAATCCTGAGTCTGAAATAAATCTCGGGTCAAATCCCAAGTCCGAATCGAATCAAATCCATCAAAATAAGGCCTCAAACTACTAGCCCAATAGTATCTTCTTGGGTCATCTTAGCCCACCACAGGCTCCCAAAAAAAGTCATGACTCAAGGTACTATTGGTAGTAACTTATTTCTTTATATGCACACAAATTTTTCGCTTTATCTTTCGATGTGGGATGAGGGTGTTACAAACTCCCCACTTAAATTTCTTACGCCCCGTCTGTAATCCGATCACACACACGCCCAAAGATCTTTTGCCTCTCTAGCCATTCAGAGATAATAATACTGCTTCGTGTCCCCACCTGGGACCTCCATCTCCTCCATCAGGATAATACCACCACTTCGTGTCCCCACCTCCCAAGAACCCGATCGGATGACCCAACCCGAGCTTGAGAGAGCGGCTTTGATACCATATGAAACAACCAAGTCAAATCCCGAGTCCGGAATAAATCTCGGGTCAAATCCCAAGTCCGAATCGAATCAAATCCATCAAAATAAGGCCTCAAACTACTAGGCCAATAGTATCTTCTTGGGTCATCTTAGCCCACCACAGGCTCCCAAAAGGTCATGACTGGAAGGTACTATTGGTAGTAACTTATTTCTTTATATGCACACAAATTTTCCCCCTATCTTTCGATGTGGGACTGGGGTGTTACATAGTAAGTACTTAAAGGTTTACATACCTGGGATTAGAAAAACTCTGATGTAATAATTTTATTAAGTTTGATATTGTGTTATGTTGATTGCTTGATATCGTGAAGCACTTAATAAGGGTTTCAAGTACCCGAATTTGGGGGCGTCACAAGATCTTTTTATATAGAAGATCTCTTTGAGAAGTTGATTGCCACTAGGAATTTGAAACCTACATGGAAAGGGGAAACAAAAGACTAAGTTCAATGTATCTAAATTAGAGCACACATCTATTTTTCCTATAAAAAGTTCTCCTGTTTTAGAAGAGAGGAGTATTTTTGTATTAGTTTAGGTTAGAAATAGGAGTAGATTAAATTACTTCTTCGTTGTACGTTCGTTGGATGATCGTGAATTAAAGGGAGTTTTCTTATTTTTAATCTTTTACTTCTTCTTTATTTTAGTTAGTTTATTTATTTTCATGTCTAGTTAATTTCTTTAATCTAGGATGAAGATGAAATTAAATAATTATTCATGATAATATTTTTCATCCTGTTTCTATTATTTATGTGAATAACGAGACTTTTGTAATTACTTTTTAAATATTTATCAATTAAATAAATATTTTGTTGATTTATTTATTGAGTTAAATAATTATTTGATAGAATTGTGGTAGATTAATTTAATTATGTGTCACATTAATTAAATTAATGTGGAATAATTTTATAAATCAAAGTAAGAATTTAATCGAGATAAGTAAATTAAATGAGTTGTTAAATAATTTAAATGTTGTTTTAATTAATTAAATAAATAAATAGAGATTTATTGATTTGTTATAATTAATAAATGAGAATTTTAATTATGTGATGATGTGATTTAATGGGTAATATTGCCTTATATTTAATTGAGTTAAATAATATTATTTGATTAATTAAAGTGTGACAAATAAATTATATAATAAACAAGTTAATTAAAATAAATGGAAAAGGGAACACACAAGTAACAAACCAAACATGGCCTTAACAACATGGGAGCAGTTAAAGCTAGGGTGCGCTTAACCGCTACCCATGTTGTGCCATTTAACGCCAGTTTATGTTATGCGTCAGTTCATGTTTGCAAGCTTGGAGAGCATAACATAGAGAGAAAAGAGAGAATTTGAGAGTTAGTGAGATTGAAGAAGAATAAGTTGGCGAATTAAAGAATTCTAATCATCTTGCCTAATCATAACAAAGAAATCAAGGGTAATCTCTTGTATCCAATTTTAATTTACGTTCTTAAAGTTCTTCATGAAAATTGACTTTTAACTCTCTATAATTGAATTTTCATGGCTAATTGTTAAATTTATGATGTTATATATGTTTATCAGCATCTATAGTTCAATTATATATGATTTATATGTATTTTAGAGTAATTAATCCATGTAATTGTGTTTAATTGGAGTTTTATACTTTTACAAGAAAAAAATATGAATATGGCTTATAAGTACACACGTTTAGGGTTAAATTTCATATTAACCGGTAAATGGATGGATGATTATGTTTATACATGTAAAAATGAAAAGAACAAAACTTGTATGGACTGATTTGGTTGAAAAACAAGTTCGTAGTAGTTGATTTCATTAAGAATGTCAAAAAATAGAGTTTTTCACAAAAAAAACATCAAAATTATGGCCTTAAATCTCGTTGTTTATGTGACTTAAGTTGTTAAAAGCGTACTAAGAATGTTATATAATGTTTCTGTTAAGTTTATAGTTTATGGGTGAAATTAATTTCGTTGTTAGTGCGAAATTTTGGCCTAAATTAGCCGTATTCGTTCTTCATTTAATCTGCAGAATCGCTAAGCAAAGTTCAGAACGCCGCTTAGCGAGACTTGTTTACACGACCGCATCATGTTTATTTGACTCGCATCGTCGTTCCTCAAGATAAATGGTAAATGCAGTACGGCCAGAAGTTTATTCTTATTTGCAACAGAAGCGCCGCAAACGCCGGATCCCAATTTATTCGGGGCGCCAGAAAGCGCCACTTCAGCGTAATTGCCCAGAAGGTTCTATTTATGTGTTCAAGTCGAGAGAATGTAATTTAAACCCAATCTAATGAACAGGAAAATGTATTAAACATGTAATGTGATGTTAAAACAGATTCTTAACATGTCAATGATGTTCTTATGTGTTTAAATGATATATCGAACTCGTAGTTAATTCGTCGTTCGTGAAGTCTAATAATTTGTGAAACTAATGTTATGATTTGACTAATATAATCATAATCAGAGTTTAGACAAAAGAGGATGTACTTATGATGCCGGTTATGTAAGACCCCAACTTTTATGAATAAAGATTAATTTTTCTCGAAATATATTTTTGAATATTATGGTGTGGATTTGATATAATGTTATAGTTGTGGGTATTATTTACAAATTTTGCAAAGTAAGTAAGTGGTTATATAATATTTGATTGGTCGGGAAATATTCGTTTTAACAAGGAATATTCGCATGATCAAGACAATCATCAGTGGACCCTATTAACTAAGTATCATCGTAGTTAGAAAACCACATAATTACCTTTTTATAAAAATAACTACGAAAGTTTTACCGTTAAACCGTTGAACTACCCGGTGGTAAAGATGTCAAGAATACGCGTGGTTGTGATAAGAGCACACAAAGATTGATTATCGATACTTACGTGAGAAGTCACCAGTTATACTCAATTATTTCTATAGTTATTGTTGATAATATCTCTTATATTATTGATTCAATTATCGCCACAATATCATATGCATAATATTTTGTAAGACCCCAACTTTTGAATAAAGATTAAATTTTCTAAATATATTTTTGAATATTATGGTGTGGATTTGATATAATGTTATAGTTGTGGGTAATATTTACAAATTTTGCAAAGTACGCAAGTTGTTATATAATATTCGATTGGCTCTGGGAATATTCGCTTTTAACAGGAATATTCGTATAACCAGACAATCATTGGTGGACCTCCACAACGTAAATTATCATTTGATCGAGAAAACGACAAAAAACTTTTTTATGAAAATAACTACGGAAGTTTTACCGTTAACTATTGAAACACCCGGTGTTAAAAGTACAAGAATACGCATGGTCAGATAAGTAGCACACCAGATTGATTATCGATGCTTACGTGAGAAGTCACTCGCTTATACTCAATTATTGCTATAAAGAATTGTCGCGATCATATCTATCATATTATCGATTCAATTATTCACACAAGATCATCTCGCATAAATGTTTTTTTATTAAATCAATAATTGAGATGACAAAGTTATTCATATTATAAATTACAATATTTACAATGTCTAGAAGTTCTCATCAAGGAGAGGTTTGGTCACCTAATCGCTAACCAATAACAGAGAGAAATCCTTATCGAAAGCCCCCTTCCTCGGGAACGACCTGGTTGATAAATATTGTGGAGTTATAATATTAATAATGAATGTTGTTGTTCGAGTTGAATTTGGAGACGCGGACGTGATATTTGAGTCCTGAACGACATTTAAATTAGTAAAATAGTCTATAAACACAAAATTTTCCTCGAGATTCACTATTTCGTCAAAGTCAACAGCTTGACTTTTTCGAGAAAAGTCAAACTTCAAAATTTCAAAATTTATATTTTTGATAAAAATAGTTTCATTATGTTGGAATTGTTTTGTGTTAGTGAAAAATCGACATTTATTCCGATGATAATTGATGTTCAGGGGTTATATTGATAAAACGGGTAATTTATCTGGATAAATGAGCAATTAATTGCTACTAATTCACATGCTTATATAACTATTTGTTCACATATGTGTACTATTGAATCACATTATTTACTATTAGGGGAGTTGTGCAAGATTGATAATACTTGCATGACTAAATTAAAAATGGAGGTATAGATGGAGGTACTATACTGAAATTCATATTTTTCACATGATTATACTATTGATTCACATGATTGAACTATTGATTCACATTATTTACTATTAGGGGAGTTGGTGCAAGATTGATAATACTTGCAGGACTAAATTATAAATGAAAGAAAAGTCGAGGTATCAGATCGTAATTTTTTCGAGCCCCAAAACGCAATTATCGAAACTATATTTTTCTATAAATAAGCTCATTCTTCCTTCATTTCTCACCAATTCACAAAAGCTTTTTAGAGCGATTATTATAGAGAGAAATTATAGAGAGAAAGAAGAAGAGAAGTCTGCCACCTCACTATTCCAAAGATCCTTTTTTTTCCAAGGTAGGGAGTATTATTTCTTTCTTTCGTCTTCATGAAGAGAACTTCTATTATTCCATTCTTTATTATTCGTTGAATAACTCAGATACGCCAAGCTACCCTATATTTGGTGAAATTCTTCGTTGTTCCATTCTTTATCATTCGTTGGAACATCCGTCATGCAAGGTTTTACGCCGGACCGGGTTCCATTTTTATTATTTCTTGAATATCCCGTCAGGCGTTGCTTTTACCGACCGATTCCGCTCTTTATTATTTTTGTTGAATATCCTGCGTCTGCGCGCTTTTACGCTGATTCCGATTTCGCCTTTTTTTATTCTCATTGAATATCCTCGCTCGTCAGGCGTTTTTACGCCGACCGATTCCATTATTTTTATTATTTCTGTTGAATATCCTCGTCTCGCGCTTTTTATGCGACCGATTCCGCCTGACCGATTATTTATTATTATTCTTGGAATAACCGCATCAGTGGTCTATCGCATCGATGCCCGGTGATTTCTTTTGTTATTCCATTCCTTATTATACTCAAATTGGTTAAAGTTTTGACTTTATACTCCATGAAATTAGTGGAATATCCTCGATATTTGCGCTTCATCCAAGATCTTTTCATGGAAATATTCTTCTCGAGCATTCTTGAATTTTACTCACAAAGCAAGATCATGTCGATAATTTGACGTTATTAGTTCCTCGGATAAATTAATTTTGAACTTGTTTTATTGGAATTCTTATATCATTGTCATCATCCTCATGTTTATATTTTGTTGAAAGTCATCTGTGGCCTATAGTGCAGATGGACTTCGTATATTATAACTGTGGATTATCGGTGTAATCATTACCGTAATGTTACAAATGATGTGGTAAAAGTCCTCATGGCCTCAGAGAGCATCGATGGACGCTTGTTGGCATGATCATGACCATTATGAATACACAAATATTCTTCGCCCAGAGTGCATGGATAATTGTGGTCGGATACTAAAGAATATCCCTCGTCAGAAAGTAGTGGTGATTCGATGATGTGGATTATTTATTGTCGAGTCCCGAAATTTGACGTTATTAGTTCCTCGGATAAATTAAAAAGTGATGAAAAGTCCTTCTCATAATCAAAATGTTACAAAGATGGAAAAAGATAGTAGAGCATCGATGGATTCTACTTATTATTGAATACACAAATACTTTTTTAATGATACTAAAGAATATCCTCGGTCAGAAAGTGCAGGGTGATTTTATTTATTGTCGAGTCCCGCGATAAAAGTGATGAAAACCTTCTAAATCATAAAAGATAGTAGATTTTATTCTCTACTGACTCTTTTAATGGATTGCTTGTTCCACGCAGCTTAAACTTGATGGTTGTTATATCAGTATCGCTTTAACATCGTCAAGGCTAACGATAATATATTCTCGCATTATCTTAGTCATAATATTTCCCATCGGGCTAGTTGAGCTCACCTTTTACTTTTATTGTTCTCTTCAGAAATGAGAACGTAGCAGGACTAGCTCTGGGAAACGGAGTGATTTTGATTGATGATAGCATTAGTAGTCCTCACTATTCTGTGAAATAGTGTAATAATAATTGTAATAAGGACTCCTTTTGAGTTTGTATAATCTCTAGTAGACAATATTTGTATTCAAACTCATAGCTTTATGTTTTGTCGATTGCATACATTTATATCAGTATTATTGTTGATTTGAATTTATGTACCATGTAAGTGGCGACCCAAGATGGGTGACGATACCTATTTTTGGGGCGCCACAGCTTGGTATCAAAGCTTAGAGATATGATCCCTCGCTAAGATGTGAGACTAGAACTAGGAGGGGAGAGACTCGGGAATTTCTTCGCTAGTATGACCTACCTAAGTTTATTTGGTATTTGATTGGTCTGGCCGTAGTATAGTGATAATATGTTGCATGTCAATTAACCCTTGTTTTGTGGCATTGTTTGAAAATGGCATCCGAGAATGTTGAGAACATCAATGGAGCATGTGAGACCGCTGAGTCTCCATGATCAATAACCGTGACAACGTGCATCGTGAAGGAGACAATCCTCATGCAAACAACAACACTAACCAAATGATGAACGATGGAATGTTCCGAGGCTTCATGCAATTCATGCAACATCAAAGCGAGAGCGGCTTCCTGCTCAAAATGCGTGTGTAAACATTGTGAAACTCTCTGATGGTCACCGCTAAACAGCTTCAAGGAGCCGGGACCACCGGAGTTTATTGGAGAGCCAAAACCACTTAAGGCGGAAGCATGGATAAAGCAAATCACCAAGATATTTGATGTCTCTGGGATGCTCCGAGGAGCAAAAGGTTCCCTTCGCCACCTTTATGTCATGCGTGAAGAAGCAGACATCGGTGGGAATCATAAAAACATACTCCACCGACGCACTCAAGATGTCTTGGGAGAAGTTCCAAGAGTCGTTTCAACGACAAGTACTTTCCCGAAAGTATTCGCCACATGAAGGAGGTGGAGTTTATCAAGTCGAACAAAACAATACGACCGTGTCGCAACACGAGGCTAAATTTATGAGTTATCCCGGCCAGCATCCCATTTGGTCGATAATGAGGAGCGAATGACACGTAATGTTTTTAAGAGGTTTGAAACCCGAGATACGCCAATATCTTATTTCTCATAAACCGTGTTTGTACTCGATGTTGTAAATAGGGCTCGCTTATCGAGCGCCAGAACGAGTCAACGCAACCAAGAGAAAGCAAATTTGGCAAGATGAAAATACCAAAGTGGTATCACCATCAAGCGGTGACAACAAACGGAGGGAATCAACATGCCGTAAATGGTAACCACTTCGGTGGTAATCATGGCCAAGACAAGTAAAATGGACATTTCAAGAAAAGGAGATTCAACAATGATGGAAAGACGCCAAGACCAAAGAACCGTGGTTAAGGAAGGAGAACGACCACCCATCATATGCTTCAAATGCGAGGGGAGGGACATATCACCCAAACTGCGCGATGCCATCCAAAGCGTGTTATAATTATGGAAGAGAAGGTCACCTAGCCCGATTTTTGTCGCTCATCAAGACAAGTTCAGCTAGGATGGAGGCACCAAAGGTCGGCCCCGTAAAAGTCAAAGCCGGTGGTGCAAAGGGAGAGCATTTGTTGTGACCTCTCCAGTAAAGCAAGGAACCCGAACGAGGTCATCACTTGTAAGCTTATCATAAACTCTAGTGAAGTCTATACCTTATTTGATACCGATTCTACCCATTCTTTTATTTCTCCTACTAAGCGCCAACGCTTAAATTTGACTCGAGAAATTAGACTTTGATTTATCTCGTGAAACTCCATTAGAGAGAAACCTTCATTACATCCCATCGCTTATAAGTCTTATTTGATTCAAATCGGTAAATCGCACGTTATTCGTCGATCTTATCTCCTTAAAAATACTTGTGATTTGACGTGATTCTAGTGGATTGATGGTTAACTACTCATCATGCTAAAATTGATTGTTTTCGTAAGGTTGTTAGCTTTCATATTCCTAATAAACCTATTATGCTAATTCAAGCCACTCAAACCATTAAAATCAATCACGGCCATCTCAAGCCACAAAGCTATTCGCTTATTGAAAAAATGGATGTCAAGCTTTCTTAGCTCATGTCACGGATTTAAACAAAATACGCCGATTTGAAGGATATTTCTATTGTTAATAAATTTCCGACGATTCCCTCAAGAACTTCCCGCCTACCCCCTGAGAGCGTGAAGTTGAATTTTGTATCGACTTGAACCCTAAGACAAAACCCATTTCCAAAGCCCCATATCGAATGGCTCCTATTGAACTTCAGAGTTAAAGACCCAATTGCAGAATTGTTAGACATTGGTTTCATTCGCCCTAAGACGCCCCTCGGGGTGCTCTCGTTCTATTCGTGAAGAAGAAAGATGGGAGTATGCGATTTTGTATTGATTATCTGGAGTGAATCATGTCACCATCAAAAAATAGGTACCCATTGCCACGTATTGATGACCGTTTGATCGCCATAAGGAGCACAATTTTTTCAAAGATCGATCTTCGCTTCCGATATCATCATCAAGGTTAAAATCGAGGATATTCCAAAGACCGCTTCAACTCCTTGCAGACGGCATTATGAATTCTTAGTCATGTCTTTTGATCGACTAATGCTCCCCGCCGCTTTCATGGATATGATGAACCGAGTATTCAAGGAATATTTGGATCACTTTGTGGTCGCCTTTATTGATGACATCCTTATTTATTCCAAAAGCCGTGAAGATCATGAGCAACACTTGAGGTCGATACTCCAAAAGCTTCGTGAATATAAGCTTTATGCCAAGTTAAAGAAATGCGAAGTTCGGCTCGAGGAAGTAGCATTCCTTGGGCACGAGTATCAAGTCATGGAATATCCGCTGACCCAACAAAGATCAAGTTATTCAAAGTCGGGAGCAACCCAAATCGCTGATCAAGTACGTAGCTTTCTTGCTTAGCTAGTTATTATCGGAGATTCGTGGAAGGATTTTTCGAATCGCTACTCCATTAACTCAAATTGACTCTGAAAGATACAAAGTTCATTGAGCGAGGAATGTGAGAAGAGTTTTCAAGAACTCAAAAGGAGACTCATTTCAAAGACTGCTCGACAATACCATCCGGGTTCGAGGGATTTGTCATCTACAAAGTGATGCTTCAGCAAAGGGTTAGGATGTGTTCTCATGCAACATGGGAAAGTCATAGTTTATGCCTCAAGACAACTCAAAGAATATGAGAGGAATTATCCTACTCATGATCTAGAGTTGGCAACCGTTGTTTTCGCACTTAAAATTTGGAGGCATTACTCAGATGGAGAGAAAGTGGAGATCTTTACGGATGATCATAAAAGCCTCAAATATTTCTTCACTCAAAAGGAACTCAACACGCGACAACGACGCTGGCTTGAACTGTTGAAAGATTATGATCATACCATCCAATACCATCTCGAAAAGTTTAACGGTAGCCGACGACCGAGTGTAAGATCATACGCGGCACGAAAAGTAATATTATCAACGCAAAGGCCCATTTTGTATGACTTGCAAAGGATGGAGTTAGAGATAAAGACCTGTGGACCCATATGATGATGGCAAACATACGAAAGTAGAACCGATTTTAATCGATAAAGTTAAAGTCGCCAAGCTACGCACTCGAGCTAATGCGTATGAAGAAGAAAGTGCAAGAAGGTGCTACGCCTAAGCAAGAATCGATGAGGAAGGAATACTTCGAAGTCAACTCCTGCACTTTTGTGTTCCTAACAACCCCGATTTAAAGTATAAAATCATGATGGAGGCGCACAACACACCGCTTGTAATCCATCGGGAGTACCAAATGTATCGTGATCTTCTACATACATTTTGGTGGAGCAATATGAAGAGAGAGATAGCAGAGTTTATCTCAAGGTGTTTAACTTGTCAACGAAGTCAAGGCGGAGCATCAAGTACCAAAAGGTCCATCAGAACCACTTGAAATTCTAGAATGGAAGTGGGAACACATTACTATGGATTTCACATCGGTCTTCCCAAGGTTTCTCAAGGCATAGATGCAATTTGGGTCATTGTTGATAGATCGACCAAGTCCGCTTCATTTCTTTACCTATACGAGAAACTTATACACTTGAACGCCTTGCTCAGATGTACATAAACGAGATTATAAGATCGCATGGTATGCCAAGATCCATAGTTTCGATCGAGACCCAAGATTCACTTCAAGATTTTGGGTTAGTTTGCAAAAAGCTACGGGCACGGATTTATGATTTAGTTTCTAAGATATCATCCTCGATGGACGGGCAATGAGAGGACCATTCAAACTCTCAAGATCTATTAAGACTCGTGGTCCTCGACTTCAAGGGAAGTTGGGATAAGTTCCTACCATCGTGGAGTTTTCCACAACAACAGCTTATCAAGCAAGTATCGCATGGCTCCATTTCGAGGCGCCAGATGGAAGAAAGTGTCATTCTCAAAGATGTCGGGATGAGGTGGGTGAAGCAACATTGTTGGGACCGAGTTGGTACGTATATGACTCTTTAAAAGATTCAAACGATCCGACAACGATAAAAACCTCACAAGATCGATAAAAGAGTTATGCCGATCTTCATCGAAAGGACGGAATTCGATATCGAGATCATGTGTTATTACGTGTTGCTTCCATGGAAGGAGTTACTTAGATTTGGAAAGAGAGGAAAGCTCAACCTCGATTCATCGGGCCCATTTTTAATCCTCGATCGAGTAGGAACCGCGGCGATAGACTCGCTTTTACCGCCATGTACGTCTCGTGTGTTCATAACATTTTCACATATCTATGTTACGTAAATATGTGAAAGACCCAACCACATTATTGAATTAGAACCAGACGAGATAGAGGAAGATTTAACGTATGAAGAGTTACCGTTAAAATCTTGGATAAAAAGGATCATATTCTACGCCCAAGGTTATACCTCAAGTCAAAGTTTTATGGAGAAACCACGATGTGGAAGAAATGACCGGGAGTTAGAATCGAGATGAAATCAAGATATCCTTACCTCTTCGACATACCGTGTACGCACCCTAATTTCGAGGATTAAATTTCATAAGAAGGGAGGTCAGTAAGACCCCAACTTTTTGAATAAAGATTAAATTTTCTCAAATATATTTTTGAATATTATGGTGTGGATTTGATATAATGTTATAGTTCAGGGTAATATTTACAAATTTTGCAAAAGTACGCAAGTTGTTATATAATATTCGATTGGGTCGGGAATATTCATTTTAACATAGGAATATTCGTATAACAAGACACAATCATGGTGGACCTCACAACAATTAATTATCATTTGATCGAGAAAACGATAAAAAATACTTTATGAAAATAACTACTAAGTTTTACTATTAAATGCTGAAACACCCTTGTTAAAAGTACAAGAATACGCTGTGGTCGTGACAAGTAGCACACCAGATTGATTATTGATGCTTACGTGAGAAGTCACTCGCTTATACTCAATTATTGCTACAAAGAATCACGTCATCATATCTATCATATTATCGATTCAATTATTGTCACAAAGATCATCCGCATAAAATGTTTTTTTATTAAATCAATACTTGAGACGACAAAGTTATTCATATTATAAATTCGCAATATTTACAATGTCTAGAAGTTCTGACAAGGAGAGGTTTGGTCACCTAATTATGCGCCAATAGGGAGAAATCCTTATTGGAAAGCCCCTCTTTCCTGGGAACGACCTGGTTGATAAATATTGTGAGTTATAATATTAATAATGAATGTTGTTTGAGTTGAATTTGGAGACGGACGTGATATTTGAGTCCTGTAACGACAAAATTAGTAAAAATAGTCTATAAACACAAAATTTTTCCGGATTCACTATTTCGTCAAAGTCAATAGTTGACTTTTTTGGGAAAAGTCAAACTTTGAAATTTCAAAATTTATATTTTGATAAAAATAGTTTCATTATGTTGGAATTGTTTGTGTTAGTGAAAATTGACATTTATTCCGATGATAATTGATGTCTAGGGGTTATATTGATAAATCTGTAATTTATCTGATAAATGAGCAATTAATTGCTACTAATTCACATGCTTATATAACTATTTGTTCACATATGTGTACTATTGAATCACATTATTTACTATTAGGGGAGTTGGTGCAAGATTGATAATACTTGCATGACTAAATTAAAAATGGAGGTATAGATGGAGGTACTATACCTAAATTCGTATTTTCACATGATTATACTATCGATTCACATGATTGAACTATTGATTCACATTATTTACTATTAGGGGAGTTGGTGCAAGATTGATAATACTTGCAGGACTAAATTATAAATGAAAGAAAAGTCGAGGTATCAGATCGTAAATTTTTGAGCCCCAAAACGCAATTATCGAAACTATATTTTCCTATAAATAGAAGCTCATTCTTCCTTCATTTTTCACCAATTCACAAAAGCTTTAGAGCGATTATTATAGAGAGAAATTATATAGAGAAAGAAGAAGAGAAATCTCGCTACCTCACTATTCCAAAGATCCAGCTTTTTTTCCAAGGTAGGAGTATTATTTCTTTCTTTATCTTTCATGAAGAGAACTTCGTTATTCCATTCTTTATTATTCTATTAGAATAACTCAGATACGCTGCTACCCTATATTTGGTGAAATTCTTCGTTGTTCCATTCTTTATCATTCTCGTTGAACATCCTGTCATGTGCTTTTACGCCGGACCGATTCCGCCTTTATTATTCTCGTTGAATATCCCGTCCGTGCGCTTTTACGCCGGACCGATTTCGCTTTTATTATTCTCGCTGAATATCCTCGCTCATGCGCTTTTACGCCGGACCGATTCCATCTTTATTATTTTGTTGGAATATCTCGTTTTTATTATTGCTGTTTTTTTACGACCGATTCCGATTCCTTTATTATTATTTTGTTGAATATCCCGTCTCAAGCGCTTTTACGCCGACCGATTCCGTTATTTATTATTCTCGTTGAATAACTCGCTGCGTGCGGTCTATCGATGCCCGGTGATTTCTTTTGTTATTCCATTCCTTATTATACTCAGTTAAGTTAAAGTTTTGACTTCTATACTCCATGAAATTAGTGGAATATCCTCGATATTTGCGCTTCATCCAAGATCTTTTCATGGAAATATTCTCTTCGAGCATTCTTGAATTTTACTCTACAAAGCAAAGATTATCATGTCGATAATTGGGACGTTATTAGTTCCTCGGATAAATTAATTCTTGAACTTGTTTTATTAAATTCTTATATCATTGTCATCATCCTCATGTTTATATTTTGTTAAAAGTCATCTCGTGGCCTATAAAGTGCATAGATGGACTTGGTATGATTATTACGACTGTGGATTATTCTTGTAATCATGACCGTAATGTTACAAATGATGTGGAAAAGTCCTCATCGCCCGCAGAGAGCATTGATGGACAATTGTTGGCATGATCATGACCATTATTGAATACACAAATATTCTCGCCCGAAAGTATGGATAATTGTGGTCGTGATACTAAAGAATATCCTCGCCATAAAAAGTAGGGTGATTCGATGATGTGGATTATTTATTGTCGAGTCCCAAACGATAAAAGTGATGAAAACCTTCTAAATCATAAAAGATAGTAGATTTTATTCTCTACTTTACTCTTTTAATGGATTATTTGTTCATCACCGCAGCTTAAACTTGATGGTTGTTATATCAGTATCGCTTTAACATCATTCAAGGCTAACGATAATATATTCTCGCATTATCTTAGTCATAATATTTCCCATCGGGCTAGTTGAGCTCACCTTTTAATTTTATTGTTCTCTTCGTGAAATGAGAACGTAGCAGGACTAGTTTGGGAACGGAGTGACTAATTGATGATAAAGATTAGTAGTCCTCACTATTCTCGTGAAATAGTGTAATAATAATTGTAATAAGGACTCCTTTTGAGTTCAGATAATCTCTAGTAGAGACAATATTTGTATTCAAACTCACAGCTTATGTTTTGTCGTATTGTATACCTACGCTTGTATTATTAAGTTGTATTTGAATTTATGTACCATGTAAGTGGCGACCCAAGATGGGTGACGTATAACTAATTTTGGGGGCGTCACATATTTCGATAATAATTGATGTCTGGAGGTTATATTGACAAATCGGGTAATTAATCGTATAAATGAGCAATTAATTTCTATTAATTCACATGCTTATAACTATTTATTCACATGTATGTACTATTGATTCACATGCATGTACTATTAGGAGAGGTGGTGCAAGATTGATAATACTTGCATGACTAAATTAAAAATAGAGGTATGATGAAGGTACTATACAAGAATTATTTTTTTTCACATGTGTGTACTATTGATTCACATGAATGTACTATTGATTCACATGATCTATTAGGGAGGTGGTGCAAGTTTGATAATACTTGCAGGACTAAATTAAAAATGAAGGAAAAGATGAAGGTATTATACTGTAATATTTTAAACCCCAAAACGTGCAATTATCGAAACTATATTTTTCTATAAATAGAAGTTCATTCTTCTTTCATTTTCACCAATTCACTAAGACTCACAAGAGCAATTATAGAAAGAGAAGCTATAGAGAGAAAGAAGAAGAGAAGTCTGCTACCTCACTATTCCAGTATTCAGTCTTATTCAGAGGTAAGGGATATTATTTTGTTCAGTATTCATAGGAATAATATTTTCTTCCATACTCTGTAGTATATGAGTAATATTATTTCATCTCGTATTCCTGATTATACCCTCATTTTGTTAAAGTATTGCTTTTATACTCCGTGAAATTATTAAAATATTCTTGAAATTTGCGCTTCATCTAGTATCGTTTCACAAGAATATTTTCTACACATTCTTGTTAAATTATAAGCTTTTCATGTCGAAGTACTGTCCATGAGTAGTATTCATTTTTACGATACTATTCACAAAGTAATATTCACGGGGTACTATTCATAAAGTACTATTCACGAGTACTATTCATGAGTACTATTCATTAAAGTACTATTCACTTGGATACTATTCCTCAAGTACTATTCACGGGTACTATTCTTGAAGTACTATTCATGGGTATTATTATTCACTGGTACTATTCTATTCACTGGGGAATTATTCATGACAAAAATTAATTTCTTCATGTCAAATCATTTTTGATATAATATTATTCTTGAATTTTACTCCACAAAGCAAAGATCATGGTGACAATTTGGACATTATTGAATTCGGATAAATTAAGTTATAAATCTTAAAAATTTATCCTTTGCTTTCTTTTTAATTAAATTCTTATATCATTGTCATCATCCTCATGCTTATATTGTTATAAAAGTCATATGTGGCTTACGTGCATAGATGTATTTATTGATTGGAATGATTATGACGAGGATTATCTTGTATAATAATCATGACCATAATGTTACAAATGATGTGGTAAAAATCCTCATTGGCCTCAGAAAGGTGCATTGATGGACAATTGTTGGTATGATTATGACTATGGATTATTCGGTATAATCACGATTATCGATGATTACATGAATATCCTTAGCAGAAAGTGCGAGGGATGATTCGATGATGTGGTTTATTTATTGTCGAGTTTTAGCGATAAAATTGATGATAAACTTTTTAAATCATAGAAGATAGTAGATATCATGCTCTACTTGACTCTTCTAATGGATCGCTTGTTCACCGCAGCTTAAACTTGATGTTTATTATATTTTATCGGTTTAACATCTGTTGAACGCTAACGATAATTTATTCGCATTATCTTAGTCATAATATTTCTTCGGGCTAGTTGAGCTCACCCTTTGTTTTCATTGTTCTCTTGAGAAAAGAGAATATAAATTTGGGACTAGTGGGGAATGGAGTGATGGTCCGTATGTTTGCATTAGTAGTCCTCACTATTCAGGTGAAATAATGTGATAATAATTGTAATGAGGACTTTATTTGAGTTTGATATACTCTACTACGAGACATTATTCGTGTTGAAACTCTCACCACGCTTTGTCGTCGTCTGTATATAAAAGAAGTTTGTATTTAAATTATGTACCATGTATTTGGCGACTCAAGATTGGTGATGTATACCTATTTTGGGGCGTCACAATTGGTATCAAAGCTTAGGGATATAATCCTTGGCTGAGATGTGAAACAAGAACTAGGAGGGGAGAGACGGGTAATTCCTTCGCTAGTATGACCTACCTATGTTTATTTGGTATTTATTTGGTCGGTCAGAGTATAGGGATAATATGTGACATGTCAATTAACCCTTATTTTGTGGCAGTATTTGAAAATAACATTTGAAAATGTTGAGATAAGCAATGAAGCACATGAGACCGTTGAGTCACCAACGATCAATACCCAGGATAATTTGCATCAGGATGGCAATAATCCTTAGGAAAACAACAACGCTGACCAAATGATGAACGATGGGATGTTCAGAGGCTTTATCCAATTCATGCAACATCGAGCGAGAACGACTCATGTTCAAAATGCAGGTGGAAACACTGAAAACTCTCGAATGGTCACCGCTAAATAGTTCAAGGAGCTGGGACCACCAGAGTTTATTGGAGAGCCAAAACTACTTAAGGCGGAGACGTGGATAAAGCAGATCACCAAGCGTACTCAACCTGCCGAGGAGCAAAAGGTTCCCTTTGCCACCTTTATATTGTGAGGAGAGAGACATCGGTGGGAATTCCAAAAGCGTGACTCAACTGCGCCGTGACTAAAGATGTCTTGGGTGAAGTTCCAAGAACTGTTCAACGACAAGTACTTTCTCGAAAGTTTTCGTCACATGAAGGAGGTAGATTTATCAAGCTGGAGCAAAACAATATGACAGTGTCGCGGTACGAAGCTAAGTTTGCCGAGTTGTCCCTGTTTGCATCCTACTTGGTTGATAATGAGGAGAGAATGACGCGGATGTTTCTAAGAGGTTTGAAACCCGAGATACGTCAATATCTAATTTCTCACAAATTGGTTTTGTATTTAGATATTGTAAATAGGGCTCAGTTATTGGAGTGCGATAACGAGTCAACCCAACCAAGAGAGAGCAGTTGGAAAAATGATAATACCAGTGGTAGCAATCATCGAAGCGGTGAAAACAAACGTGGTGGAAGTCAACATGCCAGAAATGGTAACCACTTCGATGGTAATAATTGCCAAGACAATAAAAGTGGGAATTTCAAGAAGATGAGATTCAACAGTGATGGAAGGACGTCAGCACCAACACCTGTTGGTAAGGAAGGAGAACAACCGTCGGTCGTATGTTACAAATGCGGAAGGGAGGGACACATCAGTCCAAACTGTACACAGAAGTCCAAAACATGTTACAATTATGGAAGAGAATGTCACCTAGCAAGATTTTGTCATGCACCGAAGTCAAGTCCAGTTGGGATGGAGGCATCAAAGGCCGTCCCGAATAAGACAAAACTGGTAGTTCAATGGAGAGCGTTTGTCATAACCTCCCAAAAAGTTATTCATAAACTCTAGTGAAGTCTATACCTTATTTGATACCGGTTCTACCCATTATTTTATTTCTCCTACTTGCACTCAACATTTAAATTTAACTCCAGAGAAATTAGACTTTGATTTATCTGTTGAAACTCCATTGGGAGAAACCTTCATTACATCCACTATTTATAAGTCATATTTGATTCAAATCGGTACCCTCACATTACATGTCGATCTTATCTCTTTGAAAATACTTGCATTTGATGTGATTTTAGGAATTGATTGGTTAACTACTCATAATGCTAAAATCGATTGTTTTTGTAAGGTTACTAGCTTTCATATTCCTAACCAACCTATTATGTAAATTCAAGCAATCAAACCACTAAAGTCAATCACTATCATATCAAGCCATAAAGTTATTCGTTTATTGAAAAACGGATGTCAAGCTTTCTTAGCACATGTCACGGATTTAAACATAAATACGTCAAATTTGAATGACATTTCTATTGTTAATAAATTTCCTGACGTATTCCCTGAAGAACTTCATGGCCTACCCCCAGAGCGTGAAATTGAATTTTGTATCGACCTTAAATCCGGTACAAAACTCATTTCCAAAGCCCCATATCGAATGGCTCATATTGAACTTCAGGAGTTAAAAACCCAACTACAAGAATTGTTAGACATCGATTTCATTCGTCCTAGTACATCTCCTTGGAGTGATCCTGTTCTATTCGTGAAGAAGAAATATGGAAGTATGCGGCTTTGTATTGATTATCGGGAGTTGAATCATGTCACCATAAAAAATAAGTACCCGTTGCCTCGTATTGATGATCTATTTGACCAGTTGTAAGGCGCCAAATTCTTTTCAAAGATCGATCTTCGTTCCGAATATCATCAATTAAAGATTAAAATTTATGACATTCCGAAGACTGCTTTCAGAACTCAGTACGGGCATTACGAATTCCTAGTCATGTCTTTTGGATTGACTAATGCTCCTGCTGTCTTCATGGATATGATGAACCGAGTATTCAAGAAATATTTAGATCACTTTGTGGTCGTCTTTATAGATGACATCCTCATTTACTCCAAAAGCCGTGAAGATCATGAGCAATACTTGAGGCTGATACTCCAAAAGCTTCATGAAAATAGTAGCATTCCTTGGGCACGTGATATCAAATCACAGAATATCTGTTGACCCGGAAAAGATTGAAGCAATTCAAAGCTGGGAGCAACCTAAGTCAGTGACCGAAGTATGTAGCTTTTTGGGATTAGCTGGTTATTATCGGAGGTTTGTGGAAGGATTTTCTCGAATTGCTACTCCATTAACTCAGCTGACTTGAAGAGATACAAAATTCGGTTGGAGCGACGAATGTGAGAAGAGTTTTCAAGAACTCAAGAGGAGTCTCATTTCAACACCTATTCTGATAATACCAGCTGGTTCGAAGGAATTTGTCATATACAATGATGTTTTAGGCAAAGGTTTAGGGTGTGTTCTCATGCAACATGGGAAAGTCATAGCCTATGCATCACGACAACTCAAAGAATATGAGAGAAATTATCCTACTCATGATCTAGAGTTAGAAACTGTCATTTTTGCGCTTAAGATTTGGAGGCATTACATGTATGGAGAAAAGGTGGAGATCTATACGGATCATAAAAGCCTCAAATATTTCTTCACTTAAAAGGAACTCAACATGCGACGACGATGGCTTGCGCTATTGAAAGATTACGATCATACCATTCAATACCATCCTGGAAAAGCGAACGTAGTAGCTGACACATTGAGTAAAAGATCATATGCGGGCATGAGTGCAATATTGTCAACACAAAGGCCCATTTTGTATAACTTACAAAGGATGGAGATAGAGTTAAAGACTCCAGGGACCCATGTGATGATGGCGAATATACGAGTAGAACTGACTTTAATTGATAAAGTTAAAGTTGCTAAAGCTACAGACCTGAAGCTGATGCGTATGAGGAAGAAAGTGCAAGAAGGTGTTATTCCGGAAGCATGAATCGATGAAGAAGGAATACTTCGAGTCAACTCCAGACTTTGTGTTCCTAACGATTCTGACTTGAAGTATAAAATCATGATGGAGGCGCAAAATACACCGTTTACAATCCATCTTGGGAGTACCAAAATGTATCGTGATCTTCGACATACATTTTAGTGGAGCAATATGAATAGAGATAGCGGGGTTTATCTCAAGGTGTCTAACTTGTCAACGAGTCAAGGTGGAACATCAAGTGCCAAAAGGTTCATTGCAACCACTTGAAATTCTAGAATGGAAGTGGGAGCACATTACCATGGATTTCGTTACTGGTCTTCCCAAGGTTTCTCAAGGCATATATGCGATTTGGGTCATTGTTGATAGATTAACCAAGTCTGCTCATTTCTTACCGATACGAGAAACTTATACACTTGAACGTCTTGCTTCGTATACGTACATAAAAGAGATCAGAAGATCGCATGGTATGCCAAGATCCATAATTTCTGATTGAGACCCAAGATTCACTTCACGATTTTGGGTTAGTTTGCAAAAAGCTATGGGCACGGATTTACGATTTAGTTCGGCATATCATCCTCAAATGGACGGGCAGTCGGAGAGGACTATTCAAACTCTTGAAGATTTATTAAGACTCTGTGTCCTTAACTTCAAACGAAGTTGGGACAAGTTCTTACCATTGGTGGAGTTTTTCTACAACAACAGTTATCAAGCAAGTATTGGCATGGCTCCTTTTGAGGCGTTGTATGGAAGAAAGTGTTGTTCTCCAGTATGCAAAGATGAGGTGGGTGAAGCAACGTTGTTGGGACCGGAGTTGGTACGTATGACTACTAAAAAGATTCAAACGATTCGACAACGTATAAAAACCTTACAAGATCGACAAAAGAGTTATGTTGATCTTCATCGAAAGGACGTGGAATTCAATATTGGAGATCATGTGTTGTTATGTGTTGCTCCATGGAAAGGAGTTACGAGATTTGGAAATAGAGGAAAGCTCTGTGACAACCCGAATTTTTATAAGTTATTAAAATAGGAATTTAATAATTAAAATTCTTATTATTAGATGTTTTGAGTTTGAGTATGTACATATACGTGCTATATATTTTGAAATATGTGATCTGGTGTGAAGAGAAATATATATTCATATATTGGGAAAGTGAGGTTTAATAGTTAAGTTAACTATTGAAGAAATTAAATGAATTTGGTAATTATTTTAAATATTTATTGAATTAAATAAATATTTTAAATAATTTATTTTATGAGAAAAATAAATAATTTATGAAATTGTGGTATAATAATTTAGTTACGTGTATGTATGATAATTAAATTAAAGCAAAGGTAAATTTTATTCTTTCAAGATTTAATTTAATGAATTAATTAAATTAAATGAATTGTTTAATATTAAAGGAATAAATAAATTAAATAAAGTAATGTTTAAATCTAATTTATTAATTAAATTAGATATATAATTATTTATTAATTATCAGAGTAATTATAATAAAAATTATAATTATAATTATTATAATGGTAAGCTATTTAAATTTGTGGCTGGTGTGACAAATAAAAACTATATAATATAAGATTATTAAAATAATCTAGTTTGGGAGTTATGTGCTTAGCCAAACAAGGCCTTGTGGCCTTTGGCTTATTCAACTGACATATTTTATTTTCTTTAACTAATAAGTACGTGGGAGGTGAGGCTCTATCAGTTATATTACGCGTCTTATTTCTCCTAATGGCTAACTAAGAAGAACAGAGAGGTAGAGAGAGAATACAGAGAATTAAGAGTTGGAGAAGAAGTGGGATTGAGAAGGATTTGCTAGAACCTTGTTAACATCAAACGGTTAAGGTATAATCTACCCCTAATTCTAATATTTGGTTTTTGTAATTTTCTATTCTTTGGAAATTAGGTTTTGGTTGAATTGTTGTAGAAGATGTTGTTTATATGTATGTAATTTGTTGCTAAATCGGTTAGTTATCCTCTATAAGTCTATGTTGGTGTTCAAATACATGAAATTTGGGTTTATAAGAAGAAAAGTATATAATAGTGTTTTTGTTCAAAAATGACTTTAGAAAGTACAAAATTTCATGCTTAATATGTGTTATAATCTGTTATTTGATGTTAGAATATGTTAGTACGTTAAGAAATGAAAACGGCGTAGTTTGAATCATGTCAATTGGTTAAGAAACGAAGCTGTGGCGATCGAATTCCCTAAATGTGTTTAAAACATGAAAATAGAGTATGAACATGTGTTTTGGGTCAAATTTTAGATTGGTTAATATTTTTATAAATTGTTAGAATTCTAGTATGTTGTAGTAATATGAATTACGAATCCATAGAATCAAAAACGGACTAATTTGGATGTGTATAACTCAAGTTATGAAGATTAGTAGGAGAAAATGGTCAAAAAATCGCAAAACATCATGAATCTGGCAAAGCCAGCAGCATTACCCGCTTCAGAGCTGGCAAGGCGCGCTGCCCAGCGCTGCTAGATGGTGCGGGCACGCGGAAAAGGGGCGCGCCCGTGCCCCATGTCTGCTGATTGTGACTACTTTGACCTATTTTGGTAAAACGACCATAACTGTTTCATACGAACTCCGATTGACGTTATTCAAGATGATCCGGAACGAGGACGAATAGATCTACAACTTGTATTCTTTACGTTTTTCAATTGGAGTTCTGGAGCAGGGGTCAAAATGGTCATTTTTAGGAATGTTGTGTTTTCGGAGGCAATCGGGGGGCGTCGAGCATGCACGTATGCAAGTGTAGTGCTCTTGACGATAAAAGATGTTGTTCTAAGTTATAGAACATGAATATTATGAAGTATAATAATACTTAACATTAGTAAATGATGTGTTAGATAAGTTGTATACGCATACTAAGCACACACAAGAGAGACAAATTGGGCGTGTGACGAATAAACGTCTAAACGCCGTGATAAGTGATAATGAACGTAAAAAGTGTTTTAAATAAAATGAAATGAATATTATAAGATATTGAATAGTGTTAATATAAAACCAATAAGTAGTCCTAGCAAGACTTAAACATTTGAATGAACTTCAAATATGAGATACAGTGAGATATAAGTTGAAAGTTAACACAATGAAATTGAACATTGTGTATTTATAATAGGAAGGGTTATGAGACATAGAGTAAAGTTTACATTACAACTACTATGCGTTGCTATGTGACTAATAGTTAATGTGAATGATTATATAATTGTGTAGGGCACGTGAAGTGCAGATATCTGTAAGCTGTTAAACTGTTATTGGTAAACAACGATCAAGGCAAGTCTTTCAGTTCCTATTTGCTATGTGAATTTGGTGATTAACTTTTTTAAATCTTTATTGCAAAGGGCATGATGTGTTATATATATGTTGAATGTATGAAATGTTAAAGTCAACTTATGACTACGTTGATTGAGTAAAGCATGTTGATTGAGTAAGGAACTCAATCTTTATACTTGTTATATGAACTGTAACATGTATGTTATGTTAGTCCAATGTTTATGAGATATATGTTGAGCATGTTATTATGTGCTACGTGATGCATGAAAACTGTTAGATTTTCTTTGGTCATCGAGCTCAACCTTGCAAATAACCATTTTTTGCAGTTAAGGATCAAGGTAACACTATGTGCTACTTGAATGACGTGGATCGAGAAATAATACACGAAGATTAATATTTTAGCTAAAGTTGTTATTTCTTTTCACCATGATTAAGATTCATGAGATGTACTAAATTTTTATATGTATAGTTTTATGTTGAGTTATAAAACTAATGTTAGAGTTATCTGATATGTAAAGGTTATCGGATTAAAATATAAAATTTAATAATAACAATGATAAAGTGAATCATGAAATAAGATTGATTCAAAGACATGTGGATGATAAAGGTTTTGATTCAGGGAATTAAAGTAAGAAGACATAAAAGTTTAAATTATTCCGCATTATATAAAGTTTAACATCGAATAATGATGTAAAATCAGAAGGTAGATGTGTTATTAACAACCGAAGTTAATAATTAAATTGTATGAATTTTGGGGTCGTTACAGTTGGTATCAAAGCTGTAGGTTATAAACCTTAGGTAGGAGTACCGTAGGCTATAACCTTAACGAAGGAAGGTGAAGATAATGAAAGAATAAGCTCAAATAGAGTTTGAACAATAAGAAGTAATTTAAGAAATTTATATAGAAGGGATTAAAACATGCGTGAAAGGATTCAAAGAAGAATCTCACAGAGTTATAAGGAATATGAATGTGGGATTACCCAACTCTAATAATAAGGATGTAAGGTGATAATAAATAGACAATGTCTAAAGAGAATGATAAAGAAGTTAAGAATAAAAATTTATATTTAAATATGGTACAATTGAACTCTTTAGTAGTTGATGTATGGTATCTGGGCTAAACGATTCCTTCATAGAGTGGAGGTATATACGAACTAGCAACTCGGAACCTAGTTTGTTGGTTGTTTGTGGGAAACCACTCAGTGTACCATATTGAAATTATTTGAGACTCGATGTGTACCAAGTATAGAAATTGATACGTATGATGAAAATGTGGAATTAAATGAAACATTGAGCAATGTAAATGAAGTTAGAAATTCTTCAAAGAAGAATTGTTATATAAACAGGAGAATTCAAAGAAGAATCTTGAAGATATATAAAGATAAGAAATGGGAGTTGCCTAACTCCAATAGCCAAGATAACGAATAATGATGAATAGACAAAGTCTGTAAGATTAAAAGCATAAATGATGTCGTAAATGATGAAAAAGGAAAGAAAGAGGATCATAAAACAAAACGATCACGAGTTAAGAAAAGAATTTTAAGGGAAATGATTATAGAATAAGATCGCGGCGTGATCAGTTTAAGTTATAAAAGAAAGATGGTATGTAATTTTTGAATAATTATAGCTTGATGCTATGAAGATAATGTACTATGAAATAGTACGAGATAACTCACGAGGAGTTATAGATGATGAGGTACGAAAAAAATTTGTATCGAGCAAAGAGCAAGTTCTAAGCAAGATAGAGTTAGGTGGGATTTCAATTGAGGACTCATATGATGGCTGAGTTGTACAAACCTTTGTATGGACAAAGGTTTTGTGCTTGCACTCAGTTTATCACATTGATAATCATTGAAATGTTGGTGTTGCGCTATCAATGTATATTTGGCGAAAAGGTGATTCTTTTCTCATGTGTATGTTTGATAATTACTATTAAGATTAGTCAGATAATATTAGGATTAGGTGCTGTTCTTAAAACTAATGCATATGGTAAGTTCGTGACTCACAATAATATGGTATCTTTTGAACCCCTCAGCGAATAGACGCCAATTGTAAGACCCCAACTTATTATTAATGAAATTTAATTTTTTCTATTTATTATTTTGAAATAGTAAGGGTTGATGTGATTAATGTGGATAGTTAGGGGTAAAATACGCAAATATTTCAAAATAAGCAAGTGGTTATAAAATATTCATTGTTATTAGGGAATATTCGTTTGGTCGTGGAATATTAAATGATCGCTTGGGAATATTCGCATTTACTGCCAGTAATGACCATGTATGGGCCCCATAAGCAATGACGATTGGATGAAGAAAGCATAAATATAAGTTGGTTAAAAAAATAACGAGCGTAGTTATTCTGAATTAATCATCGTTAAAATACTCGGTGGTTAAAACACAAGAAGATACCGGTATTGCACCAATTATTGATTTTTACGTAAGAAGGCACTACTCAATAATGGTTACGATAATTCTTTATCAAGTATTTTATTTTATTGATTCAATAATTCTTTGCGTTGATATTTTATATTGTTGTTGTTTCAATAATTGTCATTACACAATATTTTTCATTATCGAAGCTAATAATTCATATTATCTGAATAATATTATTAGATAACATTATTGGCAATGTCTAGAAAGTTACATTTAAGGAGAGGTTTGGTCACCTAATTGCATTTAGTAAGGAGAAATTCTTATTGGAAAGCCCCATCTTTCCTGCAGAAGCGCTGGTTGTCAATATTGTGATTCTCAGTAATATTATTTGTGAATAATTAATTATTAATTCATATGATGAGGAAAATATTGATTTTATGTGGATATAGATGGAGAAAAATTTTAATGTGACAATTGTTGAAAATTGAAATTTTATCTTTTTCGATAAGATAATTCATTTAAATGTATTATTATATTTTAATAATATAATAATGGTGATATTTTTACAACGAATGTGGGATATATGAGTATACGAAGAGGAAGAGTATTTTTGTTGCAATAAATGTTTAAAACATGTTAAACATGTCGGTGGACCCATTTATTATTTGAAATTTGATTATAACTGTAAAATCCCCGTTTGTGGATTTGGTCAATTTCATTTGGAATTTGGAAAAACTTTTTCGCAAAAGTTGTAGAGAATTGCATTTCCTATAAATACTCGCGTGATTCAATTTTTTCGATGAAAGGGCTATTTATTATGAATTATTGAAGTTCAAGTTCAAATAATTGATTTTGGAAGTTTAAAATATTTAAAATTAGAAAAACGTTTTTCTTACTTTTTCTAGAATGTGGCATGTGTTTGATGGTTGAAATCAGATTCTAGGCATGCGTAGGAAATTTATATAATTATATTATTAATTTATTAAATTTTTCGCTTTGGTGTTCTAAGCAATTTCTATAAATAAGGTGCTTAGGTTAGAATTGAAAATCACACGTAAAGCGAAGTTTTTCTCTCTATATTATCGAGCGTATTCTTGTGAGTATTTTAAGTATACTTTGAGTATTATTAGGCTGATTGTAAGTTCCTTCAAAGACTATATCCCAGATTCCCATTTAGAAGTCTTAATCTTTCGAGGTAAGGGATGTTATTTTTTCTCAAATGATATTATTTCTTCAATATCATTATCTTTGAAATATTGGTTGGAACTTTTTATCAAATTTGGAACTTTTTCATGTCTAAGGTTCTTTGTAAGACCCCGACTTTTATAAATAAAGATGAATTTTTCTATAAATATTATTTTTGAATATTATGGAATAAATTTGATATAATGTTATAGTTGTGGGTAATATTTATAAATTTTGCAAAGTATGCAAGTTGTTATAAAATATTCGTTTGAATGGGGAATATTCTTTTGTTAGGAATATTAATGATAACGGCTCAATCATTGGTGGACCCACTAATGTAATTATTGTCGGATCGAGAAAGCGACAAAAATATTTTATAAAAATAACGGCGGAGGTGTTACCAATTAAAAGCTGTTGAACTCACCGGTGGTAAAAGTACGATGAATACGCGTGGTTGCATAGTAGACACTACAGATTGATTATTGATGCTTACGTGAGAAGTCACTCGGCTATGCTCAATTATTACTACGAGAATTCTTTGATCATATCTCTTATATTATTGATTCAATTATTGTCACATTATCATCCGTATAATATGTTATAGTATTAAATCAATAATTGAGGCGACAAGTTATAAATGATTAATAATTGTTGAAAGATTAAATATGTGTTGATGAAAAAAATGATTTGTGGTAAGTTTGATTATTTTATGGGGGCTCGTATATGTCATCATCTAAGAGTCTCTTCGTCAATAGTATTTACTCATCAATAGTAATTACCTTCGTCAATAGTAATTACCCTTGTGGATAGTATTTACCTTCGTCGATAGTAATTACCTTCGATCGATAGTAATTACCCTTGTGAATAGTATTTACCTTCGTCGATAGTATTTACCTTCGTTAATAGTAATTACCTTTACGAGACGTCGAACCACTTATCGTTTCACATTACAAAAGCGTTGAACCACTTGTCGTTTCACATTACAAGAGGCGTCAAACCAAATTCGTCGAGCCACTTGCGCTTTTCACACTAAGGTGCTAAGCTAGAAATCTTCTATAAATAGAGGCCTAGGGCTTCATTATTTTTCACGAATTCATTCGAGCTATATAGAGAGAAAGTATAGTAGAGAATAGAGAGAAAGAAGAAGAGTATTTTGTTACTTACCTCGTCTGCGATATTCAATCTCCTACCAAATGTAAGGGGTGTTGTTATTCTTCCTATAATAGAAGAGAGCTGTTGTTATTCCATTGCTTATTATTCGTTGGAATAACTTTGTATCTGCTGGTTTACCTATACTTGGTGACATTCTTCTATTATTCTATTGGAACATCCATGCATGCGTGTTTTTACAGGACACGGTTAAAATCTTTATTATTATTTTGTTGGAACATCACATGCGTGTGTTTTACACAGGACTGGTTCCGTCTTTTATTATTATTACATTGGAACATCACATGCGTATGTTTTATCTAGGACGGGGTTACGTTCTTCTTTATTATTACATTGGAACATCCACATGCATGTGTTTTACAGGACTGGTTAAAATCTTTATTATTCTGTTGGAATATCTATATCTGTGTTTTACACCGGATGCAGTTCCATCTTTATTATTCTATGGAACATCACAGCCGCTTGTGAATTTCACACGAATTTGGTTCCGTTATTTATTATTACATTGGAATAACATGCATCTGCGATTGGCCTATCGCATGCATGGTGATTTCTTTTGTTATTCCATTCTTTATTATACCCGGTTGGTTAAAACTTTGACTTCTATACTCCATGAAATTAGTGGAATATCCTCGATATTTGTGTTTCATCCAAAGATCTTTTCATGGAAATATTCCTCCCGATCATTCTTGAATTTTACTAATTTGGACGTTAATAATTCTCGGATAAAATAATTCTTGAACTTGTTTTATTGAATTCTTATATCATTGTCATCATCCTCATGTTTATATTTTTTTAAAGTCATCTGTATTTGTAGTGCATAGATGGACTTGGTATGATTATACCGAGAGACTATTCGATTGTAATCATTTGGTAGTAATGTTACAAATGATGTGGTAAAAATCCTCGATGGTCAGTAGTGCATTGATGGACGAGTTGTTGGCATGATCATGACCATTAATGAATACACAAATATTCTTGGCACGTAGTGCATGAATAATTGTGGTCGTGATACTTAAAGAATATCCTTGGTAGTAGTGCGGGGGTGATTCGATGATGTGGAATATTTATTAAAAGTGAGTCTCAAACTATAATAAGTGATGAAAACCTTTTAAAACCAAAAAGATAGTAGACTTTATTTTCTACTTGACTCTTTTAATGGATTAGATATTCATTGCAGTTAAAGCGGGTTGTCTATTGTATTTTATCAATTTAACATTATTGAAGACTATTGATAATTTATTCTCGCATTATCTTAGTCGTAATATTTCTTCTTGGGCTAGTTGAGCTCACCCTTTCTTTTCTTTATTCTTCGTGAAATGATAATATAAATTTGGGGACGAGTGGGAAGCAGTGATGGTCTGAAGATAGCATTAGTAGTCCTCACTATTCGTAAAATAGTGTGATAATAAGCTGTAATGAGGACTTTTTGTTTGAGTTTGTATAATATCTAGTAGGCGATATTTGTATTTAAACTCACGGTTTATGTCGTATTGTATACGGCAGTTATGTTAATAAGTTGTATTTAAATTACATACCATGTAAGTATCGCACCCAAGATGGGTGATGTATACCTAATTTTGGGGGCGTCACGGTTGGTATCGAGCTTAGAGGATATGATCACTGGCTAAGATGTGAGAATAGTACTAGGAGGAGAGCGGGGAATACCTTGTTAGTATGACCTACCTAAGTTTATGTGCTATTTTATTGGTTGGTCGGAAGATAGGGATAATTTGTTACATGTCAATTAACCTTTTGTTTTGTGGCGATGTCGAAAATGACATCCGAGAATGTTGAGAATAGAATGGAGCGCAGCGATCGTTGATTCACCACATATCGATAATCGGGATAATGTGCATCGAGGGAAGGCGACAATCCTCTCGTGAAACAACAACACCGACCAAATGACGAATGATCAAATGTTCGGAGGCTTTATGCAATTTATACAACAAAATGAGTAGAGGCGACTCTCGCCCAAAAGCGTAGGTGGAAACACGGAAAACTCGGTGGTCACCGCTAAACAATTTAAGGAGGGACCACGGGAGTTTAAGGGAGAGTCAAAACCACTTGGCGCGGAAGCATGGATAAAGCAGATTACCAAGATATTTGATGTCTTGGGATGCTCCGAGGAGCAAAAGGTTCCCTTACGCTTTTATGTTCTTGTGAGAGAGGCGATTCTTGGTGGAAATTCCAGAAACGTATTTTCAACCAAATTTGTCTTGAAGATATCTTGGGAGAAGTTCCGGGGAGTTTGTTCAAGGACAAATACTTTCTGAAAGTATTAGCCACATGAAGGAGGTGGAGTTTATCAAGTTGGAACAAAACAATATGGCCAGGTGTCGCAATACGAGGCAAAATTTGCGGAGTTATCACGGTTTCGTCCCCACTTGGTGGATAATGAAGAGAGAATGGCGCGAATGTTTTTAAGAGGTTTGAAGCGGGAGATACGTCAACATCTTATTTCTCATAAAGCGTGTTTGTATTCGGATGTTGTAAATAGGGCTCGATTAGTGGAGTAGCGATAATGAGTCAACCTTAACTAAAAAGAAGCGGTAAGCAAAATTATAATACCAATGAGAATAGTCATCGAGGCGGTGGTGACAACAAGCGTAGAGGGAATCAACGGGCGGATATGGTAACCACTTCGGTGGTAATCGGGGCCAAAACAATAAGAATGGACATTTCAAGAAAAGGAGATTCAACAATGATGGAAAGACGTCGACCAAAGACACCCATTGTTAAGGAAGGAGAAAGACCACCTATCATATGCTTCAAATGCGGAGGAGAGGGACACATCGATCCAAGCTGCGTCATGTAGTCAAAGCATGTTATAATTGTGGAAGAGAAGGTCACTTAGCTCGATTTTGTCGTTTAGAAGACAAATTCAAGCTAGGATGGAGGCACCAAAGGCCATCCCGGAAAATTCAAAAGCCGGTAGTCTGAGGAGAGCATTTGTTGTGACCTCCCAAAGAGCAAGGAATCGAATGAGGTCATCACGGGTAAGCTTATCATAAACTCTAATGAAGTCTATACTTTATTTGATAAGGTTCTACCCATTCTTTTATTTCTCCTACTTGCGCTCATCGATTAAATTTGACTCAGGAGAAATTAGACTTTGACTTATCTGTAGAAACTCCGTTGGGAGAAACCTTCATTACATCCATTCATTTATAAGTCTTGTTTGGTTCAAATCGGTACCTTCACATTACTGTCGATCTTATTTCATTAAAAATACTTGCATTTGGCGTGATTCTAGGATTGATTGGTTAACTACTTATCATGCAAAAATTGATTGTTTTCGTAAGGTTGTTAGCTTTCATATTCTAATCAACCTATTATGCGAATTCAAACGACCAAACCATTAAAATCAATCACGGTCATCTCAAGCCATAAAGCTATTCGTTTATTGAAAAAGCGGATGTCAAGCTTTCTTAGCTCATATCATGATTTAAATAAAAATAAATGGGTTTTAAATGATATTCCTATTGTTAATAAATTTCTGACGTATTCCCCAGAAGAACTTCTACGGCCTACCCCCAGGCGTGAAATTGAATTTTGTATCGACCTTGAACCCGTGACAAAACCTATTTCCAAAGCCCATATCGAATGGCTCTATTGAACTTCGAGGAGTTAAAGACCCAATGCGCAGAATTGTTAGACATTGGCTTTATTCGTCCCTAGTACTTCTCCTTGGGGTGCTCACATTCTATTCGTGAAGAAGAAAGATGGGAGTATGCGACTTTGTATTGATTATCGGGAGTTGAATCATGTCACCATCAAAAATAGGTATCCATTGCCACGTATTGATGACTGTTTGACCCGATTTGCAAGGAGCCAAATTCTTTTCAAAGATTGATCTTCGTTCCGGATATCACCAATTGAAGATTAGAACCCGACATTCCAAAGGCGGCTTTCGGAACTTCGATGACGGGCATTATGAATTCCTAGTCGTGTCCTTTGGATTGACTAATGCTCTTGCGCCTTCGTGGATATGATGAACCGAGTATTGAGGAATATTTAGATCACTTTGTGGTCGTCTTTATTGATGACATCCTTATTTATTCCAAAAGCCGTGAAGATCATGAGGAACACTTGAAGGGTGACACTCCAAAAGCTTCGTGAATATAAGCTTTATGCGAGTTGAAGAAATGCGAGTTACGGCGAAGAAGCGGTATTCCTTGGGCGCGTGGTATAAAGTCATGGAATATCATTGACTGACCAAAAGATTGAAGCTATTCAAAGCGGGAACAACCTAAATCGATGACCTAAGTATGTAGCTTTCTCGGTTTATTTGGTTATTATCGGAGATTCGTGGAAGGATTTTCTCGAATCGCTATTCCATTGACTCGGTGACTCGGAAAGATACAAAGTTCGGTTGGAGCGAAGAATGTGAGAAGAGTTTTCAAGAACTTCGAGAGGAGACTTATTTCGGCACTGTTACGGACAATACCATCGGCTCGGAGGGATTTGTCATCTCTGGTGATGCTTGAGGAAAGGTTGGGATGTGTTCTTATGCATGACATGGAAAAGTTATAGCCTATGCCTCATGACAACTCAAAGAATATGAGGAGGAATTATCCTACTCGTGATCTAGAGTTAGCGGTATTTGTTATCTTTGGTGACTTAAAATTTGGAGGCATTACTTGTATGGGGAGAAAGTGGAGATCTTTACGGATCATAAAAAGCCTCAAATATTTCTTCACTCAAAAGGAACTCAACATGCGACAACGGCGTTGGCTTGAATCATTGAAAGATTATGATCATACCATCGATACCATCTGGAAAAGCGAGCGTGGTAGTGCGGCGCATTGAGTAGAAAATCATATGCAAATCACGAGTGCGATATTGTTTATATGAGGCCCATTTTGTGTGACTTGCAAAGGATGGAGATAGAATTAAAGACTCGAGGGACGCGTGTGATGATAAGCGAGTATCTGAGTAGAAGCGACTTTAATTGATAAAGTTAAAAATTTGCTCAAGCTACTGAGACACGGAGGCGATGCGTATGAGGAAGAAAGTGCAAGAAGGTGCTATTAGGAAGCAAGAATCGATGAAGAAGGAATACTTGACTCGACTCCGGACTTTGTGTTCCTAACGACCACGATTTAAATATAATATCATGATGGAGGCACACAACACACCATTTGCAATCCATCTGGGAGTACCAAAATGTATCATGATATTAAGTCATACATTTTGGTGGGAGCAATATGAAGAGAGAGATAATATTTATTTATCTCAAGGTGTCTAACTTGTCAGCGAGTTAAAGCGGAGCATCAAGTACCAAAAGGTCCATTGCAACCACTTGAAATTCCGAATGGAAGTGGGAGCACATTACCATGGATTTCGTTCTGGGTCTTCCTAAGGTTTCTCAAGGCATTGATGCGATTTGGGTCATTGTTGATAGGTTGACCAAGTCCGCTCATTTCTTACCAAATCGAGAAACTTATACACTTGAACGTCTTGCTTTCGTATGTACATAAGCGAGATTGTAAGATTGCATGGTATCGCCGGTATCCATAGTTTCGATCGAGACCCAAGATTCACTTCACGATTTTGGGTTAGTTTGCAAAAAGCTATGGGCACAGACTTACGATTTAGCTTCGGCATATCATCCTCGACCAGACGGACGATCGGAGAGGACTATTCAAACTCTTGAAGATCTATTAAGACTACGTGTCCTTGATTTCAAGGGGAGTTGGGACAAGTTCTTACCATTGGTGGAGTTTTCCTACAACAACAGTTATCAAGCAAGTATTGGCATGGCTCCATTCAAGCGTTGTATGGAAGAAAGTGTCGTTTCTCGATTATCTTTGGGATGAGGTGGGTGAAGCAACGTTGTTGGGACGAGTTGAATGCGTATGACTACGGAAAAAGATTCAAACGATCAAACAACGTATAAAAACCTCACAAAATCGACAAAAGAGTTATCGATCTTCATCGAAAGGGCGTGGAATTCGATATAGGAGATCATGTGTTGTTAAGAGTTGCTCCATGGAAAGGAGTTACAAGATTTGGAAAGAGAGGAAAACTTAACCCTCGATTCATCGGTCCATTTTAATCCTCGATCGAGTAGGAAGCGTGGCTATAGACTCGCTTTCTGCCAAATATGTCTCGTGTTCATAACGTTTTCACATATCTATGTTACGTAAATATGTGAAAGACCCGAACCATATTATTGAGTTAGAGCCAGGACGAAATAGCGGAAGATTTGGCGTATGAAGAGGTTCTGTTCAAATTTTGGATAAGAAGGAACATATTCTACGCTCCGAGGTTATACCTCAAGTCAAAGTTTTGTAGAGGAACCACGATGTTGAGAAATGACTTGGGAGTTAGAATCTGAAATGAAATCAAGGTATCCTTACCTCTTGACATACCAGTATCGTACCCACAATTTCGAGGAGAAATTTCATAAGAAAGGAGGTTGTAAGACCCCGACTTTTATAAATAAAGATGAATTTTTCTATAAATATTATTTTGAATATTATGGAATAAATTTGATATAATGTTATAGTTGTGGGTAATATTTATAAATTTTGCAAAGTATGCAAGTTGTTATAAAATATTCGTTTGGTCGGGGAATATTCTTTTGTTAGGGAATATTAAATCTGATAACGGCTCAATCATTGGTGGACCCCATTAATGTAATTATTGTCGGATTGAGAAAAGCGACAAAAATATTTTATAAAAATAACGGCGGAGGTGTTACTGAATTTAAAGCATTGAACTACCGGTGGTAAAAATACGAGAATATGGCGTGGTTGCATAGTAGTAGCACGCGGTATTGATTATTGATGCTTACGTGAGAAGTCACTCATTTATGCTTCAATTATTGCTCACGATAATTTTTGCATCATATCTCTTATATTATTGATTCAATTATTGTCACAATTATCATCTCGTATAATATGTTATAGTATTAAATCAATAATTGAGACGACAAGTTATAAATGATTAATAATTGTTGAAAGATTAAATATGTGTTGATGAAAAAAATGATTTGTGGTAAGTTTGATTATTTTATGGGGGCTCATATGTCATCATCTAAGAGTCTCTTAAATCGATAGTATTTACCTTCGTCGATAGTAATTACCTTCATCAATAGTAATTACCTTTGTGAATAGTATTTACCCGTCGATAGTAATTACCTTAAATCGATAGTAATTACCCTTGTGAATAGTATTTACCTTCGTCGATAGTATATTTACCTTCGTTAATAGTAATTACCTTTACAGACGTCGAAACCACTTGTCGTTTCACATTACACGGCGCCGAACCACTTGTCGTTTCACATTACAAGCGTCAAACCGATTAAATCGAGCCACTTGCGCTTTTCACATTTTTGGCGGTGCTAAGCTAGAAATCTTCTATAAATAGAGGCTAGGACTTCATTATTTTTCACGCAATTCATTCAAGCTATAGAGAGAGAAAGTATAGAGAGAATAAGAGAGAAAGAAGAAGAGTATTTTTGTTCTTACTTCTTTGCAAAGTATTCAATCTCTCTACCAAATGTAAAGGGTGTTATTCTTTCCTATTCATGAAGAGAGCTGTTGTTATTCCATTGCTTATTATTACATTGGAATAACATGTATCATGATTTTACCTATACTTGGTGACATTCTTCTATTATTCTATTGGAACATCACATGCATGTGTTTTACAGGACACAGGACTGGTTAAATCTTTATTATTATTTTATTGGAACATCACATGCATGTGTTTTACAGGACTGGTTAAAATCTTTATTATTATTACATTGGAACATCACATGCGTATGTTTTACAGGACTGGTTAAAATCTTTATTATTACATTGGAACATCACATGCGTGTGTTTTACACCGGACTGGTTCCGTCTTTATTATTACATTGGAATATCTATCATGTGTGTTTTACAGGATCTAGTTCCATCTTTATTATTCTATTGGAACATCACGCCGATTGTGAATTTCACTGACACTGGTTCCGTTATTTATTATTCTGTTGGAATAACACATGCATAGCCTATCGCATGCATGGTGATTTCTTTTGTTATTCCATTCTTTATTATATCCGGTTGGTTAAAACTTTGACTTCTATACTCCATGAAATTAGTGGAATATCCTTGATATTTGTGTTTCATCCAAAGTATCTTTTCATGGAAATATTCCTACGATCATTCTTGAATTTTACTAATTTGGACGTTAATAATTCTGGATAAAATAATTCTTGAACTTGTTTTATTGAATTCTTATATCATTGTCATCATCCCTCGTGTTTATATTTTTTTAAAGTCATACGTGCTTGTAGTGCATAGATGGACTTGGTATGATTATAACCAGAGACTATTAATTGTAATCATACCGTAGTAATGTTACAAATGATGTGGTAAAATCCTCATTGGTAGTAGTGCATTGATGGACGATTGTTGGCATGATCATGACCATTAATGAATACAAAAATATTCTCGCACGTAGTGCATGAATAATTGTGGTCGATGATCTAAAAAGAATATCCTTGGTAGTAGTGCGAGGGGTGATTCGATGATGTGGAATATTTATTAAAGTTGAGTCTCGGCTATACTTGATGATGAAAACCTTTTAAAACCAAAAAGATAGTAGACTTTATTTTCTACTTGACTCTTTTAATGGATTGCATATTCAGCTGCAGATTAAGCGGGTTTGTCTATTGTATTTTATCGGTTTAACATTATTGAAGACTATTGATAATTTATTCGCATTATCTTAGTCATAATATTTCTTCTTGGGCTAGTTGAACTCACCCTTTCTTTCACTTTGTTCTCTTGAAATGATAATATATATTTGGGACGAGTCGGAAAGCAGTGATGGTCACGAAGATAGCATTAGTAGTCCTCACTATTACGTAAAATAGTGTGATAATATAGCATAATGAGGACTTTTTGTTTGAGTTTGTATAATATCTAGTAGGCGATATTTGTATTTAAACTCACAATTTATGTCAGAGTATTATACCTACAGCAGTTATGTTAATAAGTTGTATTTAAATTACATACCATATGTAAGTGTCGACCCAAGATGGGTGATGTATACCTAATTTTGGGGGCATCACAGTTACTATTCATGAGTTACTATTCACGAGTTACTATTCATGAGTTACTATTCACGAGTTACTATTCACGAGTTACTATTCACGAAGTACTATTCATAGGCGTGAAGATGTTTTTTTTGTGAAATTTCTATCTTTTGGTGTCGGAGTTACTATTCACGTATACGGCACTATTCACGAATACGGCACTATTCACCGAAAAATAAAATTTCTTCTTTTTTGTACAAAATATCTATTATGGATACTAGCTTTGATTGTATCCATGTTTTGATCATTCTTGAATTTTACACCACTATGATTATTTTTGAGGTATTTTTGGACGTGGATAAAACAAAGTACGAATCCTTAATCCTTAATCCTTGTCATTTTGTTTCACTGGATTCGTTTCTTTAAAAATATTTTTCATAATCCTCGGTCTTAAATGATGATATTATTGAATATCTTTGGCCCGTAGCAAAGATGAATGATTTGAAGAATATCTTTGGCACGTAGTGCAAAGATGAGCAGTGTTTAGATGAACATGACTAAGTGATGAATATCTTTGGCACTGTAGTGCAAAGATGAATATTTGATTCCGGATGTATATTGATTGATGTTACAGGGGATAAAAGATGAGCGATGAACTTTTAAATTCATACATAGAAGATAGTAGTTTGCATTCTCTACTTAACTCTTCTAATGAATTATTATTTCATTTGCGAATATTGATTTAAAATTTGTTGTCTATCAGTATTCTATTAGATTTTTCCTGTTGAAGGCTAACGATAATTTGTTGTATATTATCTTAGTCATAATATTCTTCTTTGGGCTAGTTGAGCTCACCCTTTCCCTTTTGTTCCATTTTCTTCTCGAGGAGGCGAGAATATAAGCGAATGAGAGGGGGTATGGAATGAAGGTTCTAGAAAGAGTTGTTTAGTAGTCCTCACCATTTTATAAAATAATGTATCAATAAATGTGATGAGGATTTATTTGAGTATAGATATTATCTAGAAGATAATATTTGTATTCAAACTCACAGTTTCTTGTTGTAATAATAAAGTTGTAGTTGTTTACGTACCGTGTATTGACAACTCGAATGGGTGATGTATACCTATTTTGGGGCGGCGCGGGTTGGTATCGAGCTTAGGGATATGATCTCTGGCGGAGATCGGGGAATAGAACTAGGAGGGAGAGCGAGTAAATCCTTCGCTAGTGTGTCTACCTAAGCTTATTTGTTAGTTAGTCAAGATATAGGGATATTATGTGATATATTGATTTCCTTAATTAACCCTTGTTTTATGACAATGATTTGAGAATGTCGAATCGAGAATATTAACAATGGAAATGAGACCGTGGAGGCGCCTGTACTCACCAACGAGGAGAGCGGCAACAGTCGGGCAATGTTCCTCCCGTGAACAACACCACCGAGTAGATGATGAGCGAGGGATGTTTAGAAGCTTTTGCGGTTCATGCAAAATCGACGAGGAGACTCGTGTTCAAAATACAAGAGGAAATGATATGAATTCACGGGTTGTCACAAACCAAGCAGTTCAAAGAGTTGGAACCACCGTAATTTAAGGGAAAGCAGATCCGATCACGGCGGAAACATGGGTCAAACAAATTACCAAGATATTCGATGTCTTGGGATGCACTGAGGAACGAAGGTTCCATTCGCCACCTTTATGTTCCAAATGGCGAGGCAAGACATCACTTGGTGGGAGTCGTGAAGCGTACCCATCGGTAAGACTCGGTATGTCTTGGGAGACATTTCAGAATTATTTAATGACAAATACTTTCCGAAAGTGTTCAATATATGAAGGAAGTGGAGTTCATCGATTAGAACAAAACAACATAATGGTCTCAAAGATTAAGGCAAAGTTTGCGAGTTATCCGGAGTTTGCACCTCATTTGGTGGAGAATGAGGAACGATAATGCGGATGTTTTTGAGAGGTTTGAAACCCCGGATACGACAATATCTCATTTCTCATAAATTTTTCTCTATTCGGGATGTTGTAAACATGGCTCAATTATTAGAAGCGAGATAACGAGTACGGCCAACTGAGGGACCACAACCGAGGATCGCACTGTAGATAGCGAACAATGTAATAATGATAACCAATGAGAAGGAAATGACGGACAAAATGGTAACCACTACATGGTAATCACG
>CM035151.1:35451564-35501564 GCA_020205615.1 Panax quinquefolius
AATAATAAAGAACGGAATATTAGAAGAATTTCACCAAGTATAGGGTATCCCGCGTATACAGGTTATTCCAACAGAATAATAAAGAATGGAATAACAGAAGTTCTATTCACGAATAAGAAAGAAAGAATACCCATTACGAGTACAACAAATAATATCCCTTACCGTAAAAGAAGAGTATTCCGACTTGTAGGGCGAGGATATACTCGAAGAAAACTTGTACTACGCTCAAAGCTTTCTTAAACTCTAAAGAAATACGCTCAAGATTATAGAAGAAGAACTCTCTCTATAGTTTCTCTCTCTAGAGTTTCAATGAATTCGTAAGAAATAATGAAGAAATGAGCTTCTATTTATAGAAAAATGGACTGCATAGTAACTAACTCATGAACGGTCCAGATTGATTTACTTTAATCTGGCGGTCCATATTTAAAGAAAAATCTTTTAAATAATATATAATATATTCTATTTATAATCTAATAAAACGAATAACTTTATAAAAGATTTTACTATCTGCACCTTATGCAAACACTATGCATAATAAAATATAATATATTCTAATTATTGCCTAATAAACCGAGATAACTTTATAAAAGTATTCTCGCTTTATATAAAAGATTTTACTATTAGCCTAATAAAACGAATAACTTTATAAAAGTATTCTGTTTTATATAAAAAGCTATTTTGTTTTATTACATTAATAATACCAATAAAACAAAACTGAGTGACTTATCACATAAGCATCAATAATCAATACCGGTGTAGCTACTATGCAACCACGCCAGACATTCATTGTACTTTACTACTAAAGTAGTTCAACAATATTAACGGTAAAACTTCTGCCATTATTTTCATAAAATATTTTTGTCATTTTCTTAATCCAACAATAATTCCGTTGCGGGGTCTACCAATGATTGTACCGTCGTACGAATATTCCCCGACAAAAAAAAAATTCCCGACCAATCAAATATTATATAACAACTTGCGTACTTTGTAAAATTTATAAATATTACCCACAACTATAACATTATATCAAATCCACACCATAATATTAAAAAAATTATTTTGAGAAAATTAAATATTTATTCATAAAATCAGGGTCTCACAATCTCCCCTCCTTATGGAATTTCGCCTCAAAATTTACGACGTACTTGGTATCTTTGAGCGGTGATGATACCTCGACTTCATTTCAAATTCTAACTCTTGAGGTATAACCTTTGAGTGTTGAATACGATTCTTCTTATCCAAGATTTTAACACGTATCTCCTTAAACGTTAAATCATCCGCTATCTCGTCCGGTTCTAAATTAATAATGTGGTTCGGGTCGTCCCCATATTTACGTAACGTCGATACGTTAAAATGTTATGAACACGCGACATACTTGGCGGTAAAATGAGTCTATAAGCCACAGTTCCTACTCGATCAAAGATTTTTAATGGGTTAATTAAATCGAGGGTTGAGATTTCCTCCCTTCGTCGATTCTTGCTTCTAGAATAACGCCCTCTTGAACCTTCTTAATTCTTCACATTCATCAGCTCCGGGTATGTAGCTTGAGCGACTTTAACTTTATCGATTAAAGTCGATTCTACTCGTATATTCGTTATCTTCACGTGGGTTCATATATTCGCACTTATAACCGCATACGATCTTCTACTCAATGCGTCAGCTACCACGTTCGTACTTCCACGATGATATTGAATGGTACGATCGTAATCTTCAACAGCTCGAGCCAACGTCTTTGGCGCATGTTACGTTCGTTTTAAGTAAAGAAATATTTGAGGGTTTTTAGAAATGGGTTTAGTACTAGGGTCAATACAAAATTTGATTTCACGCTCTAGGGTACGCTAAGAAGTCTTCAAGAATACGTCAGGAAATTTATTAACAATAGAAATATCATTCAAAACTGTGACCCTCATCCAAGACTTAAATAGTACATCACATTGATACCTATCAATTTGTCATCGTCATTCACGATGTCGCCTACAGAAAGTCTGGCTTTGGTGCATTCCACACAAGAAAGTCAACAACGAAAGGACCGGGGCTCTTTACTTATGGCTTGATATGACAATGATTGACTTTAGTGGTTTGGTTACTTGAATTCGCATAACAGGTTGGTTAGGAATATGAAAGCTAACAACCTTACGAAAAACATGATGAGTAGTTAACCAATCGATTCCTAAAATCGCATCAAAGACAAGTATTTTCAAAGAGATAAGATCGACAGGTAACGTGAAAGTGTCGATTTGAATCAACAAGATTTATAAACAGTGGAGGTAACGAAGGTTTCTACTATCGAAGTTTCAACCAATAAGTCAAAGTCTAATTTCTACGAAGTCAAATTTAAACGTTGAGCGCAAGCAAGAGAGATAAAAGAATAGGTAGAACCAGTATCGAATAAGGTATAGACTTCGCAAGAATTTATAATTAACTAACTTGTGATAACTTCGCTCGATTCCTCGTTATTTAAAAAATGCTCTCCCTTAAACCAAGAATTTGACTTGTTCGGGACGGTCTTTGGTGTCATCATTACCCTTTGGAATTGACTTTCGCTATAGGGCATATTCCACCCTCAACTGCTTCGTCGTACTCCTGCTATATGATCTGAATCATTAACCTTTGATCCATATCGAATTGGGGTTGACCGCAATGTATAGGGTAATTCAAAACTCGATGCTGGGTTTTCCCAATTGCTGTCTAAAAAGATAAATACATATCATTTATTTTAGCTTTCTTGGATCGGAATTCTCTTTCCACAATATCAACGCGTCGTGTGGCTTTTACCCATGCATCTTTCATTCTCACTCGTTCATTTATTTCTTCTTTCAACTGCTCCTTGACATTTGAATTCTCATATTCCAGCTTTAATATTGTATACTCTGCCAAAGAGCGCTCCTGTTCAGCTATCGCACATCGGGTAATACAATTTTGAATTGTTACATTCCTTTGCTCCACGACCACCTTCCGTTCTTCAACCTGCTCTTCTAACTCATGAATACGATTTTGTAATTCTACATTTTGATCAATAAGTTCTTCTAATAAATCCTCCTCAGGTTCCTCTTCTTCCTCACTCTCAGTTGCTACCTTTGCGACTAGCTTGAGTGCAACTTTTAATTCCTCAATCACCACATGGATATCTCTAATCACATTATCTTGGTTAGTGATTAGAGGTGTCTCCACGGTCTCATGTGCTCCATTGCTATTCTCAACATTCTCGGATGTCATTTTCAAATACTGCCACAAAACAAGGGTTAATTAACATATCACATATTATCCCTATACTCGTAATTCCACCAATTAAATACCAAATAAACTTAGGTAGGTCATACTAATAAGTAATTCTCCGCTCTCCCTCCTAGTTCTTGTCTCACATCACGCCCAAGGATCATATCCTAAGCTCGATATCAACCGTGGCGCCCCCAAAACAGTATACATCACCTATTCTGAGTCGCCAAATACATGGTACAGAATACAAATACAAACTTAATTATACATTATGAGCTGTGAGTTTAAATACAAACATTGTCTTCTAGACAGTATTCAAACTCAAAATAAGTCCTCAATACAATTATTATCACACTATTTAACAGAATAGTGAGGACTACTAACGCTATCCACTGGACCATCACTTCGTTCCCCGACTCATCCCAGCTATATTCTCATTTCTTGAAGAGAACAGTGAAAGAAAGGGTGAGCTCAACTAGCCCAGTAAGAAATATTATGATTAAGATAATGCATAATAAATTATCATTAGCCTTAAATAGTGTTAAACTGATACAATATAACAAACATCAAGTTTAACTGCAGCGGAACAAGCAATCCATTAGAAGAGTCAAGTAGAGAATAAAATCTACTATCTTCTATGATTTAAAAGGTTTTTCATCACTTTTTTCGCTGAGACTCAGCTTAATAAATAATCCACATCATCAAATCATCCCTGCACTACAGGCCAAGGATATTCTTTAGTATCACGACCACAAATTATCCATGCACTACGGGCCAAAGTTAATCGTGTTTTCATCAACTATCCCGATCATGCCATAAAATAATTCATCTTGCACCTTGGGTCAAGAGAATCCATAGCCATAATCATACCAAAAACTGTCCATCAATGCACTAAGGGCCAATGATGACTTTTTCCACATCATTTGTAACATTACGATCATAATTATATCGAATAATCCCTGGTCATAATCATACCAAGTCCATCTATGCACTACAGGCCATAGATAACTTTCAACATAATATAAACATGAGGATGATGATAATGACATAATAATTCAATAAAACAAGTTCAAGAATTAATTTATCCAGGAACTAATAACGTCCAAATTGTCAACATGATACTTCTTTGTAGAGTAAAATTCAAGAATGCTCAGAAGAATATTTCCATGAAAAGATACTGGATGAAGTTCAAATATCAAGGATATTCCACTAATTTCATGGATTATAGAAGTCAAAACTTTAACCAACTGAATATAATAAAGAATGGAATAACAAAAGAAATTGCCATGCATGCAAAGATTACCGCTTGACACGACTTATTCCAACAGAATAATAATAGCGGAACCGTGTCAAAGCGTAATGTAATACCAAACAGGATGTTCAACAGTAATAATAAAGAATGGAATAATAACAGAAATCACCATGCATGCGGTACTTACAGATAAAAGTTATTCCAACAGAATACTAAATAACGGAACCGATTCCGGCGTAAACACACGCATGTGATATTCCTAAAGAATAATAGTAAATAATGGAACCCAGTGGCGTAAACGCACGCATGTGATATTCCGGCGTAATAATAAATAATAGAACCGGTCCCACAGAACGCATGATATGTGATATTAAAACGCAGAATAATAAAGAACGGAATATTAGAAGAATTTCACCAAGTATAGGGTATCCCGCGTATACAGGTTATTCCAACAGAATAATAAAGAATAGAATAACAGAAGTTCTCTTCACGAATAAGAAAGAAAGAATACCCCTTTTAGTACAATAAATAATATCCTTACCGTAAAAAGAAGAGTATTACGACTTGTAGTAGGCGAGGATATACTCAAGAAAACTCAGACTACGCTTCAAAGCTTTCTTAAACTCTAAAAAAATACGCTCAAGATTATAGAAGAAGAACTCTCTCTATAGTTTCTCTCTCTAGAGTTTTAATGAATTTGTAAGAAATAATGAAGGAATGAGCTTCTATTTATAGAAAAATGGATCAAGATAATAACTAACTCATGAAACTGGCCTAGATTGATTTACGTTAATCTCGATTTATCCATATTTAAAGAAAAATCTTTTAAATAAAATATAATATATTCTATTTATAATCTAATAAAACAAATAACTTTATAAAAGATTTTACTATGAAAACACTATGCAGTGCACTATACAAACACTATGCATAATAAAATATAATATATTCTAATTATTGTCTAATAAAAATGATAACTTTATAAAAATATTACATTTTTATATAAAAAGATTTTATTATTAGCCTAATAAAACGAATAACTTTATAAAAGTATTCTGTTTTATATAAAAAGCTTTCTGTTTTATTACATTAATAATGCCAATAAAACAAAACTGAGTGACTTATCACATAAGCATCAATAATCAATACCATGTGCTACTATGCAACCACGCCAGACATCAGATTTCTTTTACTACCGAAAGTAGTTCAGCGAAGATAACGGTAAACCTTTCGCCGTTATTTTCATAAAATATTTTTGTCATTTTCTTAATCCGACAATAATTCCGTTGCGGGGTCCACCAATGATTGTACCGTCGTACGGATATTCCCCGACAAAAAAAAAATTTATTCCCCGACCAATCAAATATTATATAACAACTTGCGTACTTTGAAAAATTTATAAATATTACCCACAACTATAACATTATATCAAATCCACACCATAATATTAAAAAAAATTATTTCAAGAAAATTAAATATTTATTCATAAAATCTGGGGTCTCACAGTTTTCCTAACCAAGGGCTGAAGAACCTGGATGATGTTAATACTGAACAAGCAAAGGAGTTCATGGGGTACCAAAGAAACCCTAGCCTGAAAGACATGAATAAGAAGGAGTTTCCAGAAGAATATGAGTTCCTTGCTGAAATAGTTGGAAAATGCATACTGTGCAAGAACACTGCATATGATACAGTGATCGACCAACAGTTAAAGATAATGTCAGCAATAGTTCTGAAGAAACAAATTGACTTTGGAGCTATCTTGTTCGATCAAATCTCTAAGTGGATAGAGAAAGCTGAGAAGAAGAAGTCCACTGAAAAACCCCTGACTAAGGTGTTTCTTGGTAGACTGCTGAGTATTGTGCTAAAGAAGAAGCTAGGAGGAAAAATCAAGGATGATGAGGGAGAAACTTTGAATGTGCAGAAAGTAATGTCTCCACAATTATTTGTGAACTAGAAGAATAACCCAAAAGGAGAATGAAAGGTCGACAATAGGGAGCGAGAGCAAAGCCTCTGCAAGGAAGAGGAAAAGCAAGAAGAAAGAGAGCTACGAGTCCGATGACTCGGTACCAGTATTAATCACACCAGCAAAGAAGAAATCCAGAGGTGTGAAGAAAACAAAAGCCCCATCAAGAAGTCTCTCCTTAAAGGACAAGGATAAAGAAGAAAAATTCCTAACTGCTGGAACAACAAAGAGGAGAAGCAGCAGGTTGCTTCAAGGGCCAGTCAGCAAGAAAGCTAAGGTGGAAGACAAACTAGCCTCAGCTTCCCAATATAGTACATCTGCTGAAGAAAAGAACGTAGAGTCAGCAGAAGGAAAAGAGACAGATGTCAAAGCAGAGTCCAGCAATGAAGGTGAAGCTAATGTGATGAGAGAAATTGCAGCATCTGCTGATGAAGAGGAATGCTCAAGCCCTGTGGCTAATTCTCAGAGCAGTCACTCTGATGATGAAGAAGAAATTCGAAATGACCAAATTGCATTTCCAACTGCAACTGTCCTAACAAGCCCAGATAATGGGTCAGATAATGATGATTCAAGAGAAGAAGAAAATGCCCCCTCAAATCCAGAAAGTCCCCATGATGACTCAGAAGGTGATGAGTCCAAAGAAGAAGGATCTGCCCCTGCCAGTGCTGAACCACAAAGAAGTCTGTCTGTTGAACCAGAGGAGTCAGAGTCTGAAGAGCAAGAAAAGTCTGACTCTCCCCAAATTGAACCTCCAAGAAGAAGGAAGAGCTACAGACTGCAAGCAAAATTTGCTTCCAAGAGGAGAAGTAATCAATCAAATGCCCCTATTGACTTAAGTGGTGATGAGTCTGCATCACAGAAAGATAGTGCTGAGGATAGGACCAGCAATGAAGAAAATGAATCAGAGGAAGTTCTTGCTGAAGAAAGTTCTGAGAATGAAATGCAGAAAGAAGAATTTTCTGCTGAAAATTATCAAGATGGTTTAGGCTCCGAGAGAGAAGAGATTGAAGAAGATTCTGGTTCTGTACCTCAGGAAGAAAATGAACAAGAAGATTATCCAGTTCTCTCTCCTGCAAGATTTAGCAGAAGGATCGTAGTGGAAGTTTCAAATGATCTACCAGATGCTCCATCAGAGAGATGGGTGAACTATAGAAATGAGCAGCTCAAGGTAGTAAGAATGACTACCTTTGATATAGCCAAAAACTGAAACAATATGGAGCTGGACTGCTCAACCATTCTCTACAATCCTGACGACTTGCTGATAAGATGGTTCTTCCAGTGGATGCCATGGCTAAAGGCTCATACTGAAGGAGATGGAAGCTACCTCTGCTGGTGCTACTCTCACTTTTCAAGCATGAAACTGGTGGCTCAGAACTTTCCAAGAGTAAAGAAGTTTGCCACCAAACTGATCAAAGACCAGCCCCACTTCAAAGTCTATCGCCATGCTGAAAATCTCTATATTCCCTACAATCGTAGAGTGGATTCTGAAGGACGAAGAGTTATGACCAAGGAGCTGATCGTAGAGTCTGTTCACTCTACTGCTGATGATGTTCAAGCCCAAAACCAGAAGCCTCCTTATGCCCAAGCACTACTATCAGACATTCCCTCATCCTCAACCAGTGATTGGAACTCAACGATTATTCAGATTCTCCAGACTTTCGAAAATCTGTCTAAGGATGAAAATCGTAGAGTCCAAATTGATGCTCAACCAGCTGCTGCCCAACAAAAGGATCAAACTACTTTGGAGCAGGAACTACAGAAGAGTTTTGATGATCTAAGCGAGAAAATATCTCTGCTCACTGAAGAATCACAGAAGCTGACAATAGCAGGAGATAATTCCTTCCAACACAAGCTTCAAGCTACTATGGCTGATGTATCTCTCAAACTCCAAGAGAGAGATAACATCTATCAGAAGGCCATACAAGATCAAAAGGCTGAAGCTCTACGAGTTCAGAAGGCAAATGAAGAGAAGATTCAAGCCCTATCTGACAAGATTGACGACCTAAAGCAGTCTTTCTCAGTGCAACTTGAGCTAGGTCAGCAGGAACTCAAGTTTGAAGTTGCCAACTCCTCCTACCTGATGGAGCAGCTTATGTCCAACATGTAGCAGCTCTCTCAAGTGATTAGTGACAAAAAAGGAGAGAAAAAGAGGCATAGAAAGAAGAGGAGCAAGAGGCACTCAAGGAAGAGCAGAGGGATAACAGAGAAGAAGTCAAAGAAGAAGACAGCAGCTGTAGCAGAAAAAGAATCATCATCTGAGGGGGAGCCAAAAGATGATGATCACATGATCGCAGAGTCTGAGGGGGAGCATGATCAGAAAGATGCTGAAGGGGAGCTAAGCAAAGACAGAAGGTCATCATCCCAGGGGGAGCAAGAGCAAGAAGAATAATCAGATGAGTAGCTGATCTGCAAACATCCTGGAAACATATAAGGAGCCAAATAGGTACATCTCTAACTAGTTAGGTATGTTCTGGATCCAGGATGTAGAATGTCTTAATATATAAATTGCCATATCAATATAAATGACATTCATAATTATCTATTTTAGAAATACAATTGCTCACTGTATATAAGATTCATTCATAACATGCATATGCACTTATTATTTTTGTCATAATCAAATAGGAGGAGATTGTCAGGAATAAACATGTGAATGATATTCCTATTTAATATATGATTTGATTATGATATATATGAATGAATATGTAAGTATGCTTGCATTAAGAAAAGCTGTAAAGTCCTTTGATAGATAATAGAAATATATGTACAAGGACTTAGAATAAATTGATCAAATATGTTAGGTTGATCCTACATAAGCAAAACAGCTTTGTAAAGTCCTTAAAAAGAAATGATGTACAATGAATATAAATATAGAAAGATCAAGCTTGTTAGGTTGATCTTATGATATAATAGATAGGCTTGTCTGATCGTCGAGCACTACACCAGAAGTCGTAGTCTGCTAGAAGAGTCAAGGTTAACTCGAGAGCTATCGAGGCAGAATAGGAGTATGCAAGATAGTAGATCTCAGAGTTCATAGATTTCTAGGAGAAATGAAGAAGGGTCGTAGTGTGTCGAGTAGAGCTTCCTCAGGATCGTAGTGTGCTGAAGAAGTCATGTTCAGAATCGTGAGAGACAATTACCGCCACGAGCCGACCGTATCATCCGAAGCCAAGAGAAACGTAGACTACACTCGAGTCGTGAGAAGTCTTCATCGATGTAGAAGATATGTCAAGGATTGTAGACTACACTCCGAGTTCGTAGAGTCCATTGATTACATACAGAGATCGTAGTCGAGCAAGATCAGATAAAGACAACAAGCACAAGGCAGAAATCGTAGAGTGTCAAGATCTAATCTTGGGATCGTAGTAGTATCTTGCAGACAAAAGCCGAATCGTGAGAGTGTAGAACTCACGACCTCCAATGTAATATCGCCACATTGCCAAGGCAAAATCGTAGAGCATATACAGTTCTCAACAAATGAGCACTCCCAGAATATCCAAAGGAATGAAGCCTCTGGTTGGCACTGCAAAGATGCATTCCACCTTAAGGGAACCAGAGAGCACTCAACGAATGGCATGCAGGGTAGCAGAAGATCTAAGCACCAACCCAATCAGCATCAAGATTGAGTTGTAAGGCCATTCGTGATAAAGTCTTCCATGAGGAGATCCAAAGAAGACTTCAGAAGCTGACTAAGGAAAGTCAGCAAATGCAGTGGCTATCAAGTGAACAGAAGACAACGATCTTGGAAGCAACCAAGATCGTAGTGTTTGCCAACCAAAGAAAGAACTGATGGAAGGTGAATCGAGATATTGGTCAGCCTCTAAAGAACAAGGCTAAAATGATTAAGTGCAGGGTCAGTTCATTGATGATAAGTGAACGGGAGATCACAAGGAGAAAGCAAGCTGGATGCGCCACAAATCTGAAGTGTCTTGATATTCAGAAGGGGACCAGAGCAAGGAATTAAGCCATCAGTCTCTGAGAACAGTCAAAGCAAACAGAAGTTTTGAAGCACTGCACAATAGAAGGAAAAGGTGTTCTACATTGAAGATCCAATCAACACTCTTCAAGATCGTAGTGTTAACTCTACCAGTCAATCAGAAACACTCAACAAGACACTACGATCAGGTCCTCGAAGACGTGCATCAGAATCGTAGAGTTCTAACACCCGAAGACTGAAGCATTGGCAACGGTTCAATCTGAAGGATGGTATTCGGACAAAAGCTTATTGAGAACATCGATGCAAAAGGACAACCTCTGATCGAGAAATCAGAAGGAGATAATAAAGTCTTTAACCTGCCCAAGACATTAAATTGACAACTCTGACGGGTAGGTGAATCAGTAGACTGCAACGTCAGATAAAGTATGATATGTCACATCAGTAGTCTACCTCTGTCAACTCGAGATCTGTGAAGATATTTGAATAGCCTTCAACGGCTACTTTCTAACGGAAGGATTGAGAAGGAGTATAAATCTAGAAGAGCTTCAAAGATCGAGTGTTGCTGGAGTTGTTGGTTTTGGAGAGAAGGTGGACTGATCTAAACCATATGAGATAGTGAGTCTGAAGGCTCACTCTACGATCCACCAAGAACACTCAGAGACATGCAAAGAAGGAAGTAGAAGTGAGAGTTCTACTACTTAAAGAGTGTTCTGAACTGCCGAGAGAAAGAAGAGCAACATGTCATCTTGATGTCCATCATGGGAAGACTCTTAGTACAATAGAGAAGAGACTACAGTCATCTTAGCAAGTCCATCATGAGAAGGCATCAAGTAGCAAGAAGGGAGATCACAAATGCCATCTTGGTGTCAAGCATAAGAAAGCTTCTAAGTACCTAACAGAAGAGCTTACAGTCATCTTAGAAGCCTATCATGTGTAGCCATCAAGTACCAAGGAGAAGGATCTTCAAGGCAGTTCATAAAGGGGTCATCCGAAGTGGTTGAGTAAGTAGAAGAAGCCGAGCATCATGCAACACTCATTTGCACTTCAAGGATGATCAAACCAAGCTACTAAGGATAGAAGATGTTGAGCATGAAGACATCTTAGCAGACTCAAAGACCGACTCCAACAACAATAAACAAACAACTCAACAAAGCCTTGAGGCTGAGGGTCCTTGTCAGAAGGACTAAACAAAGCAGGGCGGAGGGTCCTGCGTAAATGGGACTAAACGAAGTTTCAAGCCTCTTTGGGCTTGAAGAGTTCCTAGGGAACTAGAGGAGTCCCAAGGTTCTTTGGCCTTAAAGAGTTCTTAGTGAATCGAAGTCCCAAGGTCACTTGGCCTCAAGGAATCATAGAGATTCGGTGGTGCCGCCTTCCTTAGGGAAATCCTGCTGGTTGAAAGCAGAAGAGTGGATTAGGAGCTTGAGTCTCTGAACCACTTAAAACCCCTTGTATCTTTTACATTATGCACTATAACTGCTATAACTGCTATGTATGTTTTAACTGCTTACAACTAAACTAACTCTACGAACAATGTATGTATGATTATGAATATATCAATGAAGGGGATCTTTTACTTATTTCGTTGTGCTTGAAAAGATTCTTTTGTTTGTCATATGCTAATTTAATAGCAATACAAAATAAACCCGAAAAGTATTTGAAATAAAAAGGATCTATTCAACCGCCCCTTCTAGATCTATTGTGCCCTCTGGGAACTAACATAACTGTTAGGATCAAACTGATTTAAATATACTAATTTGAAATATTCATAATGTGAGGGGAAGCTTCATAATTTTAGGGGGAGACCTTTAATAGAAAATATTTTTATAATTGTCATCATCAAAAAGGGAGAGATTGATAGGTCTCCAAGTTTTTAGTTTATTTTGATGATAACAATTATTGGTAATTAAATTAATTAAATATATAGATTCTTCTCCGTAGGTTTATAATTTAATTAGTTTGTATTTTATGTTATTTACCTTAAACTATTTTCTATTTTTGAATTAATTTTTATTGACCTTGATAATTTAAATATCCAAGACAAAGGGATTCTATTTTCTTTCAAACTCATAAAACAAAATTGGGCAAAAAGATTTTTTTTGCATGCATGTATATATATTTATATTAATCATATATATGTAAGTCCTACATATATATATATATATACATATATAACGTGTATATGTTGAAAGTTTAATATAGTGACACTTTTTATAGGACAAATTTTGTTCCACCATCAGGCGCATTAAATGAAGTCTTTGGGCCACACGTTTTTGTTAAACAAAAATCTTATGAGAATTGCATTCTTTGAGAAAGCTATTGGCCAAAATTGCTAAAAACACACGAGCATTTAATGTACCTAGGTTGGCTATATTTTTGATGGGCAAAAAATTGAATTCTTCAGCTTTGTAAAATGCTGTTAATCCGTGTGCTTCATTTCATAAATAAATACATTCGGATCCTAAATTTTAAATCTAAACAATATCATCCATTCATTTAAAAATAGATTTCAAAATTATCATTCTGCCCTCAACCTTAAAATTCTATAAATAGAGAGTCTTTCATTCATTTGGTTTTTATCAATTCAAGTGAAAAGAAAAGTTTACTCTCCTTGCCTATACATACTCTCTCTCTAAAGCTTTACATATCTTCTTACGAAAGTTTTGATTATTTGATAAGAGAAAATTGGTCCAAGTAATTGAGATAAGTCATTTTATTTAACTTAGTTGAATTATTTCTTACTTGTTTTAATTTATAGATATACGAAATAAATTATTATACACACACACACACACACACATATATATATATATATATTTCATCTATTTATCAAATAAAAAATTATACTTAGACGCCGAAAGGCTACGGAGATATCCTTCTAAGGAGAGGAAATCGAACCGTATGATTCCTTATAGTAGTAAGTAACTTTTTATTGATATTATTCATATAAATATTGTACAATAGATATACATTTGATAGTTCAAAACGACACTGAAATATTCCTCCAAAAAGAGTGAATCATCCGAATCGAATTTGAAAATCTAAGTGATCTATCGAAAATATTTATATAAATATCAATTGTGAAATTATAAATTTTGTCATACTTAGACGCCGAAAGGCTATTAAGATATTCCTCTTAAGTGAGGAAATCGAACCGCATGATCACTTATAGTACTAAGTGATTTTATTTATAAATCACATAATAGATAAAATATTATTATATATTATCCGAGTTAAACAAATATATTTGTTATATAGTGCTTAACTAATTAAATTGTTATACTTGATAATTATCATTTAAATTGATTTATTCATTTAATCACTAGTATTTGAACACAAATTTATTCATATAATACTTATTAGAAAATATCGAAAAATAAATCTATTGTAATCCATAGAAAAATACTATTTAATATAAAGAATAAATAATTCTTTATAAATTTGCATTAAACTATATATCTCGCTTATACATAAACATTTTTGAGTTAAAGCTAAAATTTATCTATCTCGATTACAAAGAAGCATATTTTCTCAAGTATATAATTCTTTGAACTTTTATAAATATATTTGCTCTTTAATTGACATCTGCTTATTTGAGAAGCCTTAAATATAAAAGTAATTATTTAAACATATATATATATATATATATATGTACTAAATTGTATCTGTTTATTTCAGAAGCAAAATTCTTTTAAACACTTTGTAAAAAGGAAAAATGTTAGAGTTAGTGTATTTTATGTACCTATGAGAAAAACGAGTAATTCTTCGACCAAGAACAGAGTCTTAGAGATGTCAGTTGTGAGTTGGGTCTCTAGTGAACTTGTGAGGTGAAGAAGAGGCAGTTGTTTCAAGACCAGATCATAACATAGAACTAAACTCAAAATTTGTACAACTAACCTTGAGGAGGGAGCTGAGAGCTTGCTGTTCAAGATAGATTAGTTGGGAATAGTTGGAAGTTTGTCTATAAAACATTGTAAAGACTTCTCCGCCTGTTGAATGAGTATTTATTACTGATAATAATAGGATCTCAAGTTCTGGATAAGAACTTGAGACTGGACGTAACAACATACACGTGATGTAAGTTGTGAAGCTGACAAATCTCTGTGCATTGTGTGATTGAATTTTTATTGTCTTGTATATTGATTTTTAATACTGCAAATTAATTATCAAAAAATTTTAAAAGGCCTAAGATAATTTTTTAATATGTAATAATCTATTCAACCCCCCCCTTCTAGATTATTATTGAACTTTCAATTGGTATCAAAGTAGTGCTCTTTAACTTGTTTGTTGAGTGAATACATGTATACCTAAGAGTAGATCCATGTCCTATAATACTACTGATTGCGGAGAAGGACTATCAATGTCCAGATCTCCATTATTTGATGGTACCAACTTTGCCACATGGAAAAACAAATTCAAAATCTATGTCAAATCACAATGAATCAAAATTTGGTGTGCAACAGAGCGAGGGATAAAAGTTCTAACAAAAATGTAAGGAGAAAAGACCGTTGAGAAACATATCTATGAATTCACCACTGAAGAAGAAGAGACTATGAATATAGCCTCTCGAGCTGAACAGGTGTTAACAAGTGTTTTAATTGAAAAAGAGTACAAAAGAGTTAGTAATTGTAAAAATACAAAAGAATCGAGTCCGAACTGTTTGCTCATATTACAACCTTAGGTATTACACTTTGGCACTCAGCAAACTCCTTAATATTATTCATTTGGGTATTGGGCCTCCAACCTAGTAAAATATCAAGATTAGGCTTTTAACCGGATCACACTCCCTAGCACAATATATACCCGACTGATCACAAGAGGGAGCTAACTAATTTTATATCTATCGCATTATCATCTTTGTAGTTTTATTATTTTGTGTAGGCTTGACTTTAGAAGCATAAATAAGTGAACTATTTAATTAATGTGATCGGGCCCAGTGTCTACTATCTAGCTAGCATTTCCCTAGGTCCAGACAATATAAACATAAGTCAATCTAGAAGTAATGTCTTATAAGCTCCTACCTCCACATTAAATGCGCAAATTAGGGTTCACATAACCTAATTAAATGAAGACGGATAAGTCAAAAATAAAGGGGCTAGACCCGGGAGAAGCCTCCACGTGTCCCGAGGCAGAAGGCTCGTGGAGGCGGCTCGTTTTGGGAATTAATTGAGGGATTAGATTGGTGGCTAGAAGGACATGGCGATATGAGCATTATTCTAATGACTAAAAGGTATTTCTGGAATTTTTCTGAAGACATGTGCCTGGCATGTGATTACTTAAATTTTAGGAAGCTCTATAAATACCCCTTCCATTCTGTGAAGGAAGGGACCTCTCTTCAGACTCAGGACTTGGACTCTTGGAAGATCAAAGGACTCTTTTGGTGACTTAAGGCTTGGATATTTCACCTAAAAGCACTAAAAAGGTTTGGACATCCTTTCAACTCGAAGGACTCAAGAAGACTCTTGGAATCCCTGCTACCCTAACACGGTTCTCGAATTCTAGGAGTTCGCCCGCGTCGTTAGATGTCAATTCGCCCTGTCGTTCTCCCCTCTTCAATCAACCAATCAATTCCGTGCTCTTCGTGAATTTCTCTCCTCCTCAGTCAACACGAAACCCTAACTGACAAGACACGATTTCCTTGCCTACACAACCTTAGGTATTACACTTTGACACTCAGCAACCTCCTTAATATTATTCATTTGGGTATTGGGCCTTCAACCTAGTGAAATATCGGGACTAGGCTTTTAACCGGATCACACTCCCTAACACAATATATACCCGACTGATCACAAGAGGGAGCTAACTAATTTTATATCTATCGCATTATCATCTTTGTAGTTTTATTATTTTGTGTAGGCTTGACTTTAGAAGCATAAATAAGTGAACTATTTAATTAATGTGATCGGGCCCAGTGTCTACTATCTAGCTAGCATTTCCCTGGGTCCAGATAATATAAACAGAAGTCAATCTAGAAGCAATGTCTTATAAGCTCCTACCTCCACATAGTTGCAGCCCTAACTAAGAGGTCAAACCATGCTATGACCATTCTTCGAGTAACATGACATGCAAAGAATACATGATCATGATCCTCATGAATAAGAAGCCTACAAAACTAATAACTCTTGTGGAAGAAAAACTACAAATTAATCTTCTTAATTTTTACAACTAACAAGTTAGATATATTAGTTTAAAGACCCAAGCAATTTGGAATAATTAAGCAGCTTCCACAAAAACTAAGTGCCATGCTTCATGTGGAGGTACGTTTTGTTTTTAGGCTTTTCCTTTATATTGTAAAGCAATCTCTCTAAATATATCTCTTGCATCAGATATCACTGTTGTAATATTAGCTGTATGGCTACATATTAGAACCTTGTTATTTATTTTCATTGGGATAAATGATCTTATAATACTTTTCAAAATTATGTCGTTATTTAATTGTTGAAGTATATCTATAATGAAATTTATTACAAGAAACAAAATAACTATATATAGTTACAGATTGTTAAGGCCATACATATTCAAAGACCATACATTATTGAATCAAATTTGTTGAAGAAACTAACTAACAAGTAGCTTGACATGCAAAGAATACATGATCTTCGAGTAACATGACATGCAAAGAATGCAAAGAATACAATGATCCTCATGAATAAAAAGCCTACAAAACTAATAACTCTTGTGGAAGAAAAACTACAATTTAATCTTCTTAATTTTTACAACTAACAAGTTAGATATATTAGTTTAAAGACCCAAGCAATTTGGAATAATTAAGCAGCTTCCACAAAAACCAAGTGTCATGCTTCATGTGGAGGTACGTTTTGTTTTTAGGCTTTTCCTTTATATTGTAAAACAATCTCTCTAAATATATCTCTTGCATCAAATATCACTGTTGTAATATTAGCTGTATGGCTACATATTAGAACCTTGTTATTTATTTTCATTGTGATAAATGATCTTATAATACTTTTCAAAATTCTGTTATTTAATTGTCGAAGTATATCTATAATGAAGTTTATTACAAGAAACATAATAACTATATATAGTTACAGATTGTTAAGGCCATACATATTCAAAGGCCATACATTATTGAATCAAATTTGTTGAAGAAACTAACTAACAAGTAGCTTGGATTCTACATGTTTGACTTTTATGAAATAGGAGGTATACTTTGTTCGTGTCTGAAAAAGTTATTCGGATCAACTCTCGTCTTTACTTGAACCAATCTGTCAAAATTATTCTTGAAGTAACTTTTACCCCACTTGCTCGCTTTTGCATAGCTCGTACTACCTTGTAGATTGTTCACTCCCAAATCAAGATCATTATAATTCACATATGCAGTTCTTGGAGACTTAGTAGCATACGGGGCCAAATACTCGTACAACCCTCTAATCCATTTCATACGCTTTGTTCTATCTTGATCCATAAGCACCCTCATGTACATCATGTACAATGTTCCTGCCCTATGTGGAAATGGAATCGCGGATTCTGAAATCTCATCCATTTTTCCACCGTACGATGTCAAGATCATATTAGTTGTTCCTGGTTCTTCTTTGAGAAGTATTTCCCATATCCCATTTAGACCTTTTCTTGAAATTGGCTTATCCACAAAAACCCGATTTTGCTTTAAAAGGAATCTTAAATGAAGTTCTATTCAATAAAACATCAAGAGGCTCTTCGGCAGAGAATAGTGAGAAAAGTAGCACAGATTGGATATAACTAACTTCTGCACAATTTTCTTTCACTAAACCTAACTCGGGGAACCTTTTTTCCATCAACGAAATTAGTTTATCCATTCGGCCAAGAAACAAGGCGACAAATCTTAAACGTCTTTGTTGTATCATCTTTACGAGTACTTGAATCGTCGCTAAGTGTTGTTTTAAGATCTTGATTGACTCTATTTTTCCATATGCTTCGTGCTACAATTCAATTTCAAGGTCTTTAGGCATCTTAGGGCTACAGTTTGCCATCGATGAACAATTTCAGGTTGCATTTTGTTCCAAAGTTCTATCCACTTGAAAAACAGTCACAATTTTGGGACAGGAACTAGCCTTAGTTTCCAAGAAACAATAATTCCAAAGCTAGAAGCACCGCCTCCTCTAATAGCCCAAAAGAGATCTTCACCCATCGATTTTCTATCTAGAATTTTTCCATTAGCGTCCACCAAACGAGCATCAATAACATTATCAGCAGCAAGACCGTATTTTCGTCTCAACGTGCCATACCCTCCACCACTAATAAGTCCACCAACACCAACGGTTGACCAAACGCCAGCCGGAAACCCTAGTGTGTTACTTTTCTCAGCAATCCTATAATAAAGTTCACCTAGAGTTGCACCACCCTGAACCCATGCAGTTGCAGATACGGGGTCCACATTGATTGATCGAAGATTAATCATATCGAGTAACACAAATGGGACGTGTGATACATAAGAAAGACCCTCAAAATCATGACCACCGCCTCGAATCCTCATTTGAATGCCATATTTCTTGGAGCAATAAATGACCGTTTGGATTTGTGATTCGTCCACGGGTTTAACAATGACTAGGGGTTTAGGGGTTTTAGGTGATGAAAATCGGAGGTTGTTTATGCTGAATTCCAAGACAGATGTGTAGGAAGTGTTGCTTGGGGTATAAGTAACTTTGGATATTAAAGCTGAGTTATGAGAAAATCTTGTTAGGCATTGAACAAAATCTTCATGTGTTTGATCAGCCCATGAAAAATTTGATAAAAGAAGAACAAAAAGGAAAGAAAGCTGGGAAATAGTTGGAGTCTTCATTCTTGTTGTTTTGGTATTTTGGTTTATGAAATGATCAGTATTATGGTTGCTATTTATAGTGCATTTTAAGATAGAAGGAACCTGTTTGAGTCGAATATAGAAAGATATAATTAAGCAAGGAAATGGTCCAAACACACCGAATGGTATATAGATCTATTATTTGGACCCGCTCCCCAAGAAAAAAACATTTAGTTTTCTGAAAAGGATTGATTAGGTTTTGATTTGACTTTCTTTGGTGAGCTGGAAATTCATTATGCTTCACAAGTTCTTTCATTGTCATTTCATAAACAAAAAATATTTATAAATAAATAAATCCTGTCTTATCAATATCCATTGGATTCATATGTTGTAATTTTCTATCTCATTAACCGTCTTATTCTATGTATTGAAATTATTATAAAAAAAAGTACTGACAATATAAAAAAAAGGGTTCATATGATTATTATTGACTATAAAAAAAAAAGTACTTGACAATATAAAAAAATTTGTAAATAATTAACTTTGCCTATAGGTTGACATTTGACTGTCCGGGAAACATAATATTTGTTAAAGGAAATGATATTTTCATAACACTTTTTAATATTTTTACATGAAAAATATCGTTATAAATGTATAAACGGTGAAAACCGTCGTTATAGGATCTATAGCGATGGTTTTCATGTAATATCATTTTCTGTTGTAAATTTATCAATTTCCTTTGTTAAAACTTGGTTTTCTAAAACTACCTAAACTAAAGTTGCAGGTATTATTTATAGTAAACTTAAAACTCATCGATCTTCCAAGGTTAATGTAATTTGGCTAAATTCTCTGTAACTTTAGATAAATTATTATTTTATCTTTTTTAATTAAATTTTTTTATATCTTTTTATTTAATCTTCCGTATTTATAAAATTCTATAATCATATATAGATACAGTAAAACTTCTATTTAGAAATATAGAAATAGACTTGGGACCAAATTATTTGTATTATAATTGAGAGGTTATTACTAAATAGAGGTATTGGTACAAAATATTTTTCGAACACCCAAAAATATACACTTTAACAAAAATATCAATAAGAACTCCCTAATAATTATTATTCAAAAAATATTTATGCAAAGTAATCTTTTATAGGAAAATATGGTCTTTTATAGGAAATATAGTCCTTTATAGGAAATGTGGTCTTTTATAGAAAAATGTAGTTTTTTATAGGAAATATAGTATTTTATAGAAAATGTAGTCTTTTAAAATTAATATTGACTCTCTCATATATATATATATATATATATATATATATATATATATATAAATTATTACTATATAGAGGTATAGTTTCTTAATACGGAACTTAAAAAGTATATAACATATTATATTTAGAGATTATTCCTATTTATAATTGGCCCAAATTGGAACCAATTTTTTTATAATATTGTAGATGTTATTCTTATATAAAGTATTTCTAAATAGAGATTTTACTTTATAAACATTGGAGTACCTATTATCCTATATATTATTCAAGTAATTATTGATAACGACCATAATTAGACACATAATTTTGTATTCCACTTTTGTAACTATTACTTAGTCATCCAAGTATTTTTGTTAATACATGCAGTCCTTCTTTTGCTACTTTCTTTATTTTTTAAACATCAAAACTTTATATCATCACTACAACAAAAAAGGTTATTTTCGACGGAATATATTCTATTTCATTATAAGTATATTAAAATTCGGGGTTAACCTTATTTCCAAATAATATATCTATCGGAAATTGATAAATATATAAGTGGTCGAAATTTAGTTAGTCGATCTTTCGGTCGAGGATACTTAGACTCGACGGATTTATTGTCGACCGAACATTCGGTCGAATTTAATATATCCCCGACTGAAATGTGTCTGTCGAGAATATTCGGTCGGGGATAAGCATGCCACGTGGCTGCCTGACAAAAATGGAAAAAGACCTTAAGAGCGACGGAATTCTGTCGACCCTATATTCGGTCGAGGATATAGATGCCACGTGGCAGTATGCTGAAAATGAGGAACACCTTAACCTCGACGGAAGTCCATCAAAAATAACCTTATTCCGTCGAGGTTAATGTTTTTTTTAAAATATTTTATTTATTTTTGCAATATCCAGGGATTTAACCCACATCTTGTACCTGTACCTGTTTTCTCAACATCACATACACAAGCTAAATTAAGCTAAATGTCAAAAACATCCCATTACTACTAGCATAACCGCAACAAACCAAAGTAATGAGTTAAAGAACGGCATTAATCAAAGTAAATTAAACTAAGGTAAATTACAAAAGATCCCATTAATCTAAACTAACTATAACAAACATCCCATTAATCTAAGTGTCAAACCGCAACAAAATCAAAGTAATTAATGATAAAGTTTAAACTACAATATGTACGTCAAAAGTTATGTAAAATTAATACAAAAGAATGTAAACTAAGTTAAGCTAGTAGAGCCCTCGGTGTGAGGAAGATCATCGGGCGGGCGTCGACGCTGCTCTGGAGTATGAAAATTGTCATCCCGCTCATCAGTCTGCTCGTCACCCTGTTGATACACAACTCATTAGTCCATATATACGATTCAGTTAAAGATAACTAAATGAAAATTAAATTACATGCAAAATATATATTTGAATTTAATACGAATAGTATACCTGAGCAGTCGAGGGCTGACTCAACATCGTCCCAAACACGTCCTCGACTAAGGTAACCACCATCCGAACAATCTCGTCGCGTATCGCGGCCCACTGCTCCAGAGGGATACCCGTACTCTCGGCGGTGGCACCAGCTGCAACGTCCTGCGCAAGCTGATGGAGGCGAGAACGACTGGGAAGGTCCTGACGATGGAACAGCGGATCGGTCTCAAACCTCTCCGACACCGCACCCATAACATGCTGGAACAAAGCATCGTCTAAGCCAGCGCCCGTATGTGATGGTCCCACAGGGGCTCTCGGACGCAGACGCTAGCTAGAGCCTACAAAAATAAATATAACATGAATAATATGGCGAATTTTCTTTATTCATAAACAAGAAATAAACTAAAAATATTATACCTCCTGGCAGTGTATAGGCTGGTATCCTCGGTAACCTCAACACTCGATACCGCCCACTAGTACTAGTGGGAGTATCCTGAGGCGCGACCCAAAGAGTCGTCTCCTCGTCCTGAGATAAACTAATCTCGGGCGGAGGGACGGTGGAATCTAACGGTCTAAGGTACACGTTGATGTCTTTTGTAGGACTCTTATCCCCCGGTATTAGTAAAGTCAAGAAAAGACACGGATCCCTCATGCACATTGACGGTGGAAGATTGTAAGCTACCATAATCACTGGCCAAACAGAGTATGGCTGACTAAAATTATTAAACGGACAAAATCCATCGGTAGCCATGCCAAGCCTGACATTCCTAACATCGTCGACAAATTGTGGAAAATTAGCATCAAAATTCTTCCACTCATCTCCATTTGCTGGGTGAGTAAGCTGACTAGGGACGACGTCCCTTGTCCTATGCCAACGCATACTGGGTGCAGTATGCGAAGACATGAATAGACATCGCAACCCTACAGCAAGAGGAAAGTACCGTAATATCTTCTTCGGAACATGTTTCTCCTTCCCCCCACGTTTTGTGATTTTGTACCGAGGCAAATTGCATATATCACACTGCACCTTATCTTTGTCCTCCCCATAGTATAACATACAGATCCACGGCCACAAGCATCGATCTTCTCATACCCAAGATTCAACCCCTTAAACATCTTCTTAACTTCATAGTAACTTCATGGGCAAGGTATTATCCTTAGGTAAGAACTCCCTGAAAATAGCAAGCAAATCATTGAATCCTTCTCTCACTGCAGTCATGCTCATTCTTGTAGTGTAAAAGCTTCGTCACTGCAGAAAGCCCGGTGTGCTTGTCGTGTTCAGGATATAATGGGGTCCCTGATTCAGATAGCATCTTGTAGAAGGCAGCTGCTGAATCATTTGGCTTTTGTTGATCAGCACTGCTTGACGCAGGCTCATTTTCAGCCCAGTCAATATTCGTAGGGCCATACGCATCTACCAACATCTCCACGACATCATAGTTATCTGTCTGGTCTACAGTACTGTCTGACAGTTCTCTAAACTTAATTAATTCCCCGTGATAAATCCATACCGAATACCCATCCACAAACCCACGTGAATATAAGTCAAATTTCACTTCATCGACAGTCTTCCATATCATGTTCTTACACTTGAGACACGGGCATCTCATCTTTCCGTTCAGATCATCAACATGTTCTATTGCTTTGTTCATAAAATTAGACACCCCATCACGGTACGCATCAACTAATCCCCTCCCATCAATCTTTATCCTACGGTACATCCAACTCCGATCGGCATCCATCTTTAATTGAAGAAAATACCCAATTAGATCAAGAATAATCATGAATGTGGTCAAAGCATGAAATTTAGTTTACCTAGTTTATATCTCCACTCTACAGGGGTTAGACTTCTATCCCGTTCCTGGATGCGTCTCCTCACTAGTGCCAATCTTAAACACGTTTCTACTATTTTCAAAAAAAATCAGCAGCACCTCCCCATGGTCTCCAAGTACACGAAATAGACCAAGAAAACTTAGTCTAAGTATGCACTCGGAGAACATGTAGAGACACCAGCTGAAAGTTTCTCAAAATTTATAAAAACGTACCATGTGCATTGGCACCAACCTAAGTGAGACATAACATCCAGTAACAGTCCCAAACTGGGAACTATTCGACATTCACTCCTAATGAGTGAATGTCGAACGGGTTTCTAATTGTATTTAATTGTATTTTATTTAATTTTAATTTTATTTAACTAAGTGCTACTCAGTTTAATTATATTTATTTTGTATTATATTATATTATATTATATTAAGTCAATTTTTTTTAATATAATTTAATTTACTTTAATTTGTATTATCTTAAATTAAAGCATATTTTTATTTTATTGTATTTTATTTTATTTTGATTTTATTTAACTAAGTAAGTGCTACTCAGGTTTAATTATATTTATTTTGTATTAAATTATTTTAAATTAAATTAAGTCAATTTTTTTTGAATTTAATTTAATTTAATTTCTATTATCTTAAATTAAATCATATTTTTATTTTATTTTATTTTATTTTAAATTATTTAATTTAATTTAATTATATTATAATATTTAATTTATTTAAATTTTATTATCTTAAATTAATTAAATTTAATTAATTTAAATTTAAATTGTATTATATTGTTTCATATTTTTATTTTATTTTATTTTAAATTTAATTAATTTTTTTATTATATTATATAATTTAATATTAAATAATTTATTTAAATTTTATTATCTTAAATTAAATTAAGTTAAAAGTTTATTTAATTTAATTTGTATTATATGTCATAATTCAATTTATTTAAATTGTATTTTAGTATTGAGAAACTAATAACTATACATTAATATAATAAAGAATGTGCAATTGTTTGAAGTTGATTACGGCGAAATTAGAATCGAGAATTAAAGTCGGATTTAACAAATATGACACTAATCGACTATAATATATAAACAACCAACAAGTTTACAATACAATTTAACAATTGTATATACTCAAATCTGCAAAATAAGCAGTAATTAACATTAACGAACAAACAATTAAAATAATGAAGCTCCAAATTTAGTAAACTATGACAGAAAATCCAAATTTGAACAACACTGCAAAGGAAATTTAGGCTTCAACAACATTTCAACAAATTATTTCAACACTTTCAACAACATTTAAACAGAAAATTTAGGGTTCTAAGTACTTATACCCAAATCTATGCATAACCATATACATATCTGAAAATTTAGGGTTCTAAATTTAAAATTAATTGATAAAACTAACCTTAAATTGAGAGAGAAGGAGGACCAGAGAGGGACTAGAGAGAGAGAGCAGCAGAGGGAGCCGAAGGTGAGCCTGCCGACGAGGAGAGGGAGAGGTGTTGCCGACGAGGGCTTGGTCGGAGATGGGGCTGCCGACGAGGAGAGGTGCGACGGCCGGCGAGGAGAGGGACGGGACGAGCAGTGGGAGGAGGGAAAGAGAATGCAGCAGCAGCAGAGCAGAGAGAGAAGGGAAAAAAAATTAGCAGCAGCAGAAGTGAGGCTCGCGTCTGTTAGTGATTAGGTTTTAAGCTTATTTTCGACGAACATCCGTCAGTCTTCGTTCCGTCGACACTAAGGTATCCTCGACGAACGATCAGTCGATAGTAATAGCTATTCCGTCGAGGTTGTTATTGGCGCTGGAGGGAAACTTTCGCGCCACAAGCATGGTACCGGATCGACTGAATTCAGTCGAGTTTATATTATCCTCGAGGGATTTATGAACGACTGAATATTCCGTCGACAATACATTAATTCCGACCGAATTCATTTCGTCGACCCTAATTCCGTCGGAAATAGTCCTATTTCTTGTAGTGCATTTTTCTTTATCGTTGTATTAACTTTTTCATAGTACACATTCTAATCATATTAAGCTATGACATAAAAATGAGTTCAGTAAATTAACAAGATTGTAAACGTTAACAAAAAAAATTCTCTTATTATCACTGGATTGTAATAATTTGAGTTGATTTCCTAACTCATTCATTATAAGTTGATATATTGTCAGCATGATGCAAAAGATATTTTCTCAAAATACTACTACCTACTAATGAATTATGATGAACACTACTGAAAAAGTTGACTTTAGAAAATTAATAATATTTTTGATACATATTAATGATGGACTGTGTCTAATAAAAGTACTTGACTATATAAAAAAAAGGTTTATAGCTTTGCATACTAGCTAACTTTTGATATTTGACTGTCGAAAAGAATACTTGACCCTATATAAAATTGTATAATTACTCTATGTTTTAAATTTTCAATATTGACTTTTCAAAAGTCAATTTTAAATATTTTAAAATTAAAATTGATATAAATTTATATAGTTTACTTTAATACAATTATAAATATTATAAACTATTTAAAAAGAAGCACTAGTTATAAAATTTATTATTTTTAAGACTTAAATAAATTATATAAATTTTGATATTGAAAATGTCTCAAAAATTATGCTAACACTGCCTTTCAAATGCAATTTTATGGTGAAGGGCACCAACTTAACTAAAAGTTGTCTTTATTTTTTTAGCAATTAGGAGAAAAATAGATTTTATCAATCAAATAGCGTAATACATTTTATCAATCAAGATTTATTATAACTTATGTTTTGAAATATATGAAAATTTTAAATATATATTAGATGTATGTATTATTTAGGTTAACCCAATATATTCAATTATTTTCGAGCAGTTCTTTGTATTTTGGACTCAATTTTTTAATTAAATTTTATTTGTTGTTAAACTTTAGATAATATAAATAGTCTCTGAAGATTCAGTACAACAACTTCATAATTATTCAATTTGTCAACATATTTTTACTTGTTTGCATGTTCTACAGACATTTATCCTTTTTTTTTTAAGTTCAAACATTTGCTGCTTAAATTTTTGTGATTGTTTCGGTGTTATCGCTCCTTTAATGTGTTACTTTTATATCAATGTAAATATTTGTGTTAAATTAGGTTCAATAGTAGAGATTTTAAAAAGAACAACGCATAATAAAAAAGTTTTGAACCTAAAACTTATATGCATCAATCAATTTAAGGTTTTGAATTTAGTTGAACTCAACTAATTAAAGCTGTAAACGAGTTAAACAGTTCGAGCTCGATTTGAAATAATACGAGCGAGATTCGGATTTGTTAATAATATGATCCAAATTTGAGCATAAAACTAGTTCGAATAAAAATATGAGTAGAATATGAGCAATGTTATACTCGACTCGTTTAAAATTCAAACTATTTAAATTCTCGATTATGATTTGATACATACTCGATTAATACATATTCGATTAGATACTCGATACATTCTCATATAATATATACAAAATTAAATCAAATTAGGATAATTAATTATTATTATTCTGTTTTATTTTTATTTTTAATTGTGATTTTATATTTGTAAAGTGTAATAGTAAATTTATTTTCTCCTTATTTTACTTATAAGTAAAATAACAAATTCAATTTATAATTATATTTATTATAAAACTAGTTATTATGTGGAGACTCGAATTTGAGCTTGAATTTGAATCGCGAGTAGTTTGAATATAATTCGATCCTAGTCGAATCGAATTCGAGTAATAAATATTCGAGTTTAGTCAAATCTGAGTAGAATTTTTTAAATACAATTCAAATTCGAGTATGAATTTAATATTTCAAATCGAATTAGAATAACTCTATGTTCGATTCGATTGGACTCGTTTACAACCTTACAATTAATATCTTACAACATTTGTTCAAAAACTTCCCACCATGCCAGCTTGACTTTTTATTGTGTCGAAATGAAGGGATCAGACTTTCTACCTATGGTCTTACATGCTTAAAGTTGATCATGCCTCACGTACAAGAAATTAAATGTATGGATATATTATGAAGAAGTAATCAACCATATAACTGATATAAAAATTAATGCCAACATAGCACGACTTTGAATGCAAGCTAACATGTTAATATGTTATTGAAGATTGTTCATTAAGAAATAATTATATAGTATATAATTAATATCCATAATGAGTGAAGGCTTATAGATACTGATCATATAGTTAATTTATTAGTAACTTGTGTATATATATATATATATATATATATATATATATATATATATATATATATATATATATATTTTCACTGTAGTCGTCCTGTGTGTTTTATCTTCTAAAGTTTTGGCTAGTTAAATACTTATTTCTTTATTTCTGTCATGTTTGGAACTTAGAAAATGTCAGAGAAAAAAAAAGGAAGAAAAAATTGAACGAGTAAAAAAAATAAAGAAAAGTACTATCTCAATGTAAAACTTTAGTTCCAAGATACCCTAAATGAACCTTTTTCCGATTATTGTATCTACTCGGTGGAGTGCTTGTTTTGGTCAATTAATTATAAAAATAAATTCGAATTTTTTTATTTCAACTGACAAATCACGGATGAATATAACAAAGGGAACGCAACAACAAGAAAAAAGACTAAAAATATAATCACACACACACACACAAGTTACGTATGAGAATGAATTTTAGAGGGGTGATTTTTTCCCAAATCAACTCCAAACAAATGTAAATTTAAATAAATTCCAATTTATAAAATTTTAAATTAGTTTTCAAGTTTGTGTTAAAAACACAAGAATTAGTTAGGTCAATTTTATTTTGAAGACTTGAAGTTGAGTGACCAAATAAAACTCGACAATTTTTATAATTACTAGTTAATAATCCGTGCAATGCACATAATAGTTCAAATAATAGATTGAATAATTTGTCCAATATGCGATGAGTATTTGACAAAATTTTAAAATAAAGAGACATCTTTTGATTGGCCCATAATTTGATCTATAGCATAGAAAATTATATTTCTCATGTCCCTTGATTGGCCCGTAATTTGATCTATAGAATAGAAAATTGTCTTTCTCCTTTCCATTTTTAATTCAGATTGTTAATTAAAAATAAATTGCATCCTAAATTTCCATATGCATATATAAACCTCAAAAATCCTACACAGATAAAAGCTAAAAGACATTCAAACAATGAAACTAATTATTGATTAGATAACATTGCATCCAAAAACAAATACTAACCCAATAATAGAGCAGAACACATAATGTGTGAAAAAAAAAATCTGAAATAGTAATGTAAATATGCAATTAGTACAACAGATATGAGTAATTGTTATCGTAGAAGCGATCCACTACTTGTTAAAAGAATTTTATCAAATTGATCATAAGACGTTTCACCTTTTTTTGGAACTGCGAACTTGTCCATAATTTACAATAAATATATTTTAAGTAACAAAAAACAATACATTTTAAGTAACAAAAAACAACCCATACAACAACAAAGAGTTCTTTTTTCCTCTCAACAGGTGTTTTGGATGGTCTGAAAAGAGTTGCCAATGGACAAACAAAAATAGGGAACAAATCCAAGAAAAACTAAAGATCATTAACAATAGAACTACATGATTGCCTCAGCTCCAGTAACAATGTAACCTTCCCAAATTCGGGTCTACCTTCAACCGAGTTCGGTGTGTCACGGTGCTAATCATCCCATCAATAACCTTAACATCATAAATATAGTCTCTATTTTCTTTTTCAATACATCTCATCTAAACTTAGGTTCTAAGACCTTTACTAATACATCATATATTACAAATGAATATTACATCATTTAAAAGTATTACAATTAATACACATCTGCTTCTCTTATAAAGTCTTCATCTTCGAACTTTATCAAATTTTTCAGTCCGCTCTAGCTTAGCTGAAAAACATTTATTTATAGCAAGAGTGAGCATTTAATTGCTTAGCAAGTATAAACAGTTGAATAAACAACATCATAGGATTAGAATAACATCTAACTGAAATCTTCAACAATTGAAACAATAATTATGAAGTCATACGGATAAACGAGAATAATTCAGATTCCTTATCATCTAGCATCGCTAACATCATTCTAACCGTCATCATATTTAAAAACGGTTAATTACATACGACCTATTTCTCATCATAGTTCTTGATTTTCAGAAGTTAGCATCTTAAACAATTCAATTTTAGAACATCTCTTTGGATCGCACCTAAGTGCGGATATTGGTCTAGCACGTTATTGCTTATAATCGCCATCACATCATTTCACGGGGTGAAATCATGACCACATCTACTTACATCAACACATTGTTGCACAGAGTGTAACCTATACTAACAATTGCCCAAATTATTTGACAAGACATCATCAATTTATCACAGTTCAAGAATTACTATAATTCGCATCTACATCAGTAAAATTCCCACCTGAAAATAGTTAATCTCATCTTTAAATAATCATCTCATCTCATGCAATGAAATTCATAGTAACTAATGAAATTCAATCATCAAAACATCTATTTTTGCAATTTAGCATAGTTTGAACATCTAGTATGTAACGATCGAGATCGTAGAATATCTTTGTAATAAGACTTTTAATATTTATTAAATAAAATAAATATTTTGATAGAATAAATTGTGTTATGAGTTTGTAGATCGATTAATGACCTAGTTTACGTGTTACGTGACTAACTATGAGTGTTTAGAATTTTTGGGAGAAAATAAATTTTTCCGAGAAAAACGAAAAATCACTATTCATAAAACGTAGAAAATGCTTTTTCGTTATTTTAAACTTTTCAAATTACGGCATTACATTTATTTGGAAAAGGGAGACGGAATCTCCAATACAAATATTTTTATTAGAAAAGACATAAAATCACTATTAACGCTAAAAATCCAATTTTGTTTTTTCGAATTTTCGAAGAGCGACGTAACATTTATTCAGGAAAAGGGGAGCAGTGGCGAAATCGGATTTTCGAAAATCGAAAGTCAATTTTTCGACTAAGCGAGCGTGTTACGAAAACGTAACCGAAAAAGTTAGGAAATCTAACTAGAAAGAAATCATGTAACCGACTTATTTCGGGAAGTAAACCCTAATCAATTGTACGAAAGGGCAAAATGGACTTTTTGCTAACTAAATGAATTATGAAATTTAACTAAAAAGAAAATGAGAAATTAAATAAATTTTGGTCTAGCTAAGCCTAGGGTTTGAATGACTTGGTTAGAAAATAAAAGAGGTTTGGCTAGGGTTTGAGGTGGCTTGGCTTAGGGTTAAGCCAAGGCTCAAACTTAGGGTTGGGGAGGCTTAAGCCTTGAAGCCATGGCTTGAAGACTTAAGCCAAAGTGTGAGCCAAACTTGGAGCCAAAGTTTGGCAATTCCATGTGTCACTTGATTAAATAAGTTGATAGCCAAGTGTCTTGCAAACACAATTTAGCAGATGGGATAAAGAAGAATTGAAAGGCTAAGGGGTGAGTCACAAGATACAATAGCCAAGTATCATTTGCAAGCATTTCAAGCATATGGTGAATTGAATGTGGGAGAGAGAGAGAGAGAGAGAGAGAGAGAGAGAGAGAAAGGAAGTGGGCGGATGGGTGGAAGATAAGATGGAGTTGTTTGGAAACTTTCTATTTTTTGGTAAGTTTAGGTCTAAAAGAAGCAAATCATTTAATATTGGTTCCTTTCCTTCATTTTAATTCAATCAAACATGGCCTTAATGTCCTAATTTTGTCTAGCTTAAGTTAGTTGATCATGGGTGGTTAACCCTTGGGAGCATGGTTAGGTTAGTTGGTGGGAGATTTAATTAACCTAAAACATCCAACACTTAACCATTTCATTTTCTTCATCTTCATTTTTCAAGAGCAAGAGAGAGAGCAAGAGCTGAGGGAGAAAAAGAGAAAGTAAGAACTTGAGAGTTCGTTGAGATGGAGAGAGAAGATCCTAACTTGGTAAAGGAGATGGAGTATAGCTAGCTTTGATCATCATTCAAGCTAAGAAGAAGAAGAACATCAAAGGTAAAAAACTCTAGAAACCTATCTTCTTCATTTTATTTCCTTTAAAACATTTGTAGTATGTTATGAAGTTACTTGTTGGTGGTTGTGTTGTTTGATGAGAGATCATAGAAGGATCTTGGAGTGATTAGGCTAATTGTGGTTTAGATATGTTAAATCACTTGTTAATATGTATAAAGTGAAAACAAAAGCTAAAATTGTAAGCCTAAGCGTAAAGGATGGAAATCATATTAAAGGAATTTAAATGTTTATTGTTTGAAAAATCCAGGTAGAAGGATTTTTAGATAAAGAAGTTATGGAAAAGTTCCACGTGAAACAAAAGAAAAATACGCTATAACGAAGTTATGGCGAAATTTTCCGCAAAAGGTGTCAATTGTGAAAAATCTTAGTTTGGTACCCTTTTTGGGCCAATAGTTAACGCTTTTGGAAAATTCTTTCTTTCTAGTTGTTTTGTAGTTAGTGGAAAACGTGAGCCGTAAGCTCAAGAACAAACTCAATCCGACATCAGATGAGTAAGTTATGATGTTTAGAAAATTTAACGTTGGAACGTCTTTCGGTGAAAAATGGCTTTTGGGGGACTTTTAAGCCAAATTTCCTACCACTTTGGAAATCGGGAAAATTATTTTGCCCAGAGGGATTTAAAGAGGATGTTACAAGGAAGAAATAGACGAAAGAACGAGCTCATTCCAATATCAGACGAGCAAGTTATGATGTTTCGAATTAAGCTTGCTGAAACTATGCAAAGTCAAAAATTTATCAAAGCTTAACATAGATTCTGCAGGGTGGGCGTGCCACCGCCACCCATAGAATAAAATTGGCCAGAAAAGCTGTAGGTCGGACAGTCTAGACGTCCTTCGGTTTACACAATATTTATCGATCGTGCAACCTCTAGACTTAAATAAACTCTCTATTAATTGTACAAGTATTCAGCTATGTTATAATGTATAAATTGTTTAAATTTTGCTATAATGCATAAATTGTTCAAGTTTTGCTTTGACATAATTTGTTCAATTTTTAAAGTTCTAATATTCATGAACTGTTTATGTCAATGCCAATTGTATCGGCTAGACAAATGTTAAAATATTTTATTGATTTGAATACCATTCTCTGAACGTTATTTGGATTAGATAGATTTGTCCACCCAAATTGTTTTGTGGATTCAGACTCAAAACATAGATGAACAACCCTAATATTGGAGTATTTTGCGTCGAAAAACCCCGACAGACCCCTGAATTTGTCACACAAACGCATATAGTCGTTTAGCCAGGGTGTTGTACAATATAGGGTACACTGGGCTGATCACCCAATATGCCCGTAAGTCTGACCGGTTCATAGTTGAATTACTGTTAAACCCTTGAGAAAACAAAATTGTTCAAGGTCTTCTGACCGCTCGATCAGTACGTCGTTTCAAAAATGTTATATAAAAAGGAAATTATTATTATTATTCCTATTCATTCGGCATGTTTTCACAACTATTATTCAGTTATAGAAATAGTAACATGATTCTTGATTTTGTTGTTTATTCAATTGTATATACTTACTGAGCTTTATAGCTCATCCTTGCTTTAAATAAAATATTTTTAGCGAAGTCAGAGCAGATAGAAGGGTCCTGTTAGGACAAAGGAAAATGAAAGATGGACGAGTAGAAGATAGTTGTAACTATCTGTAATAATTAGAAGTATTATAATAATTACTTAATACTTAATCATGTGTTGAAGACTTAAAGGTCTGAGAACATGGGATTTAGAGTAAGAAATATTGTAATAATTAGTAATTATCTTCATGTCATTATTATGTTAATTGAGAAGTACCGTGCAGCACCATATCCAGAGTTTAAAGGTACTCTGGTTTAGGGGCGTCACATGTTGGTATCAAAGCTATAGGTTAGAAACCATAGGTGAGAACTCCTTAGGCTATAACCTTGGAGGAATTAGAGTAGTAGAGAAGATAGTAAGAAGATAAACTCAGAACGAGTTTGTAGGAGATGAATTATGGGAATTCATCAAAAGAAGTTAAATAAAAAGTAAAAATAACATAAAATAAATTGTTATTTGTTATATGAAATATGGTTTATTGTTATGTATGTACTAAACAAGATATTTTAATTGATTGTAGATGCCAGGAGAAGAATCAAATTATAGAGATGTTAGAGTAGGGAGCGAGGAGCTGATTGCTCCATTTGAGCTAGTACCTAAGAAGGAATTGGTGGTGCTAATAGAGAGTAATTCAAGTATGGATCTTCAGTTCAAAAGAATATGAAAGAAGAAGTGGCAGTTGAAGTAGCTTAAAATAAAGCATCTGAAGTCTTACATTTTGAGAATGTGATGGAAGACGAACCCATGATAGATTTAGAGAGTGGTCATGAAGAATACCCGAAGATGGAGCTGAGTGAAGAAGGAAAATCAAATCTCAAGGAGGCTCATATAGAGCCAGAAATGGGGATAGAAGAAGAAGGAAAAGACATGGGAGTAACCGAAGATGATCAATTAGCGATTGAAGTGCATGATATGAGGGATAGAGTGTTTTTCTTAGAAGAAATATAGAAGTTAGAAAGATACTTAAATAAGAGATGGGAAAGGGCATTAAGAGAAATGACAGAAGAGCGTGATGAGCTGGAGGTGTAGGTTAAGAAGATGGGAGCTAAATGCAATATATTTCAGGAAACTCAGAGTAAGAAGGGAAAAAGAAAATGGAATAACAATGATCCATGAAAATCAGGAAGTAAACAAGGAAACTTTAAGAAGAGAATAGAAGATTTTAAGAAATGTGGGAAGATGCATACATGCGTATATACAAAAGGATAGAAGGTATGCTATAAGTGTGTACAAGAGGGGCATATTTCTCCACATTTCCCCAATCCAAAAAGTAATGTATGTTATGAGTGTGGTTCATTAGATCACCTAGCAAGGAATTATTATAATTAAAAAGAAGACATGATAAGGAAGTAGAAAAACGTAAGATGAAGTTCGAATTATAAGATCTTTTATTATAGTGAGAATATTAAGAAAGATAGGATAATATCTTATGAATGAAGTATATGTAAATGATGTAAATGTATATGAATGTATATACATATATGTGAAATGTGTAAATCCCTGCTTTTGTATAAATAGCAGGATATTTTTTGTAAGTCCCAACTTTTGTACAAGTTAGAGAATAGTTATGTAAATCCCATCTTTTTGAATGTAAATAGAAGGGATTTGTAATGTTTATAACAATAGCTATGTAATGAAGTGCAATGTGGTAAGAGAAGCATATTAATATAAAATATTTATTTAATGTGCTTTGAGTTAAATATATGTTTGCATTAAATAAAAATGCTATAAGATATATAATGCAATATTAATAATAATAAATATTTCATTAACAGAAAATGCCGCTAAGATGGAGAGGAAGAGGAAGATCGAGAATGCAGAGAAACCGAAGCGAAGAACTAGAAAATGAACCCGAGATTAGGGAGCCAGTAAACCCTATGCAAGAGTTCATAGATCTACTGATAAGGGCATTTAATTGAAACCCCGCTGGAGTTAACATGAATCCTCCAGCTGCGCAAGTAGCCAGCTTTAAGAATTTTAAAAGTGTGGGACCGCCCGAGTTTAGGGGGACCATTGAGCCTATAGAGGCTCAATCGTAGATCAAGGAGATAGAAAAGGCATTCGTTATTTCTAGGATCGGAGATGAGCAAAAGACGGCTCTTACTACCTATATGTTGAAGGATGATGCCAATTTCTGGTGGGAAACTAACCAGAATAGGGCCAAAGAGGGAGTGGTTGCATAGGAAAGATTCAAGCATTTATACTTCGAGAATTATTTCCCTCCGAGTATTCAAAGTGATCAATGCATAATATTCTATGATTATGATTCCTTTAAGTTTAGTTTATTACATGATTTGCTGTGTAATTGAGCTTGATAAGTTTGTTTATTGATTTAAGTAATAATTGGAGCTGAAAAGATGAAAACAGGATAAATTAGAGCTAAAAGGCCAACAGTTGCAGACTGAGGTTAGGCACGACGATGCCTGTTCCCCATCCAAAAGTAGTACGGTTGCGTTGTAAGGAAGTTCCAGAAAAATCTAACTCTGCCTCGGCAAATCCAAATCCTTGCATGAGTCCGCCCCGACAGATACCTCTCTGTCCAAACTCGCCCTGGCGTATATTGAATCCACCCCAACCCATTCCTCTTTGGTGTTAGCCACAGCCGCACCGTTCCATAGTACAAATGGGGCGCGACCACGCTAGGTCGGGAAACTTGAAGGATTTTTGGAAACTTTTGAAGAGCGGATTCTGGCAAACTTCTATATGGAATTGAATTGATGCTTCTATTAGACTTAGGATTTCTTTTAAGGCTGAGATTTACTTTCCAAATTGGTTTCTATTTCTTTATGAAAACTAGGTATGATTTGTAATTCCTTTTAAGATTTGAATTTCTAGTTCTCATAGGATTTATGACTTTGTCTAGCACTATAAATAGATGTACTAGTCAGGGTTTTAAGGCATTCATTTTATCATCTACAACATTGGAGTGAAAACTTAAAGGCATGTCGAGATAAATTCTCTATTTCAGTTCTCAGGGATATTGAACCTTATTCATAATTAACGGTTTGATCTAGTTTACTTTATTTATTCCTTATTGTATGCGATTCATTTTGATAATCTGTGTTAATTGATTGCATGCTATTCTATCTGATTGATTTGATTTGGCTAGTCAGAATAATCTGATTAACATAATCTACTAGATTAAAATATAATATTAAGCAAACGATATTTTATTTGATCATAAGTAGCAGTTAGTGATGCATGATTATAGATAAGCTTTTTAGTATGGCTAAGATTATTAGAAGGCAATTTAAATAATTACTGATTGTGTACTTGTTACTTGAAATAACCTAATTCTCATTCTTCATGCTGCTGTTATATTCTATATATTTTGATAGTTCTAGGTTATATGATAGTTAGGGTTTATTGGGACGATTGCCACTTTAAATTTACAATAAAAGGAGAATTTCGGATAATTAGCGATTGCTATCTAGGATTGTTAATCTCATTGAAGGATAAATATTGTAAAACTTGGTTATTCCATATAATTGTGAAAAGGTGATACTGAACTGTAGAGTTGAAGTCTTTTACTCATTGAAAGGAGTCTTTTTCATAATTGTGAAAGGGTGTTAATAGATTGCATGTTATTATATCTGATTGATATGATTTGTAGAACTGAAGTCTTTTACTTGTTGAAAAAAAAGTCTTTTCCATAATTGTGAAAAGGTGTTAATTGATTGCATGAAATTCTATCTAATTGATTGATTTGACCAGTTAGATTAATCTGATTAATATCATCTACTAGATTAAAATATAGTTTTAAGTAAACGATATTATATTTGATCATATATAGCGATTAGTGATGCATGATTGCGGACAAGTTTTTGAGTATTACTAAGATTATTAGAAGGCATGTTAAATAATTCATGATTATGTAATTGTTACTTGAAATAACCTAATTCTTATTCTTCATAATGATGTTATATTAAATCTAGACTGATAGTTCTAGGTTATATGATAGTTAGGCTTTATTGGGACGATCGTCACTTTAAATTTACACTAAAAGGAGAATTGCGGAAAATTAGCGATTGCAGTTATCTAGGGATGTTAATCTCATTGAAGGGTAAATACTATAAAACTTTATTATTCCATAATTATGAAAAGGTGATACTGAACTATAGAACTAAACTAATCTTTGTTTTTCATTACATTAGTTGATCAATTCAAAACCCCGTTGTTAATAGAAACAATTGGATAAATTCAAAAATAATTCATTCTCTGTGGGATCTATCATTGCTTACTACTGTGCTAATTTGTGAAGTAAAAGTGAGGTTATTTTGGAGTGTCAACGACAGTTTCTAAATTTTGGCGCACCGGGGAATTTTATTTGTTTTTTAATTATTCTTTATTTTCTTTTATTTTTATTTCTAGTTTAATACTCGATTCTCTCACTCTTTTAAATTGAAATTTGATCTAGAGATAGAAGAATTGCATGAAGAGATGGCTGCTCTCAACAACATAACTTTGAAAGAACTGGTTACTCCTGATCTTGATCAACCATCCTTGTGTATTGAATATCCTATTTTAGATATTGCTTTTGAACTTAACTATGGACTAATTCATCTTTTGCCTACTTTTCCTGGACTTATAGGTGAAGATCCATATAAGTATCTAAAGGAGTTCCATGTGGTCTTTTCCACCATGAAACCACAAGAAGTGACAGAGGAGCAGATCAAGCTTATAGCTTTTCCATTCTCATTAGCAGGTCTCGCAAAGGACTGACTGTACTATCTACCTTCAGGATCAATACAATCATGGACTGATATGCAAATGCTATTCTTGGAGAGGTATTTTCCTGCATCAAAAGTCGCCAACATAAGGAAGGAGATATGTGGACTCAGTCAGTTCAATGGAGAGACTCGTTATGAGTATTGGGAAAGGTTTAAGAAGTTGTGTTCCAGCTGTCAACCTCATAGAATTGATGATCAATACTTGATACAGTACTTCTATAAGGGGTTGCTACCAATGGATAGAAACATGATTGATGCAGCAAGTGGAGGAACACTGATATAAAAAACTCCAGAAGCTGTGAAGAACTTAATTGCAACCATGGCAGCCAACTTACAGCAGTATGGAACTAGAATAGATCATACACCTCAAAGGGTAAATAGGGTAAGCATAAATATTTTTGAGCTACAGATTTCGGAATTAACTGCGTGGGTTCGACAAATGACTACAGGGAATATGCAAGTTGGAAAGGAGTGTGGAATTTTCTCAATTGCAGGGCATACCAGTGATGCTTATCCAATATTGCATGAGGTTGAAACTATGCAACAAGTCAATATTGTGGGGACATTCGTAGGACATCATCAATATCAATATGATCCTTGGGCAGAAACTCACAATCCCGGATGGAGAGATCATCCCTACTTAAGCTATGAAGTACTTGCCAATTCTGGAACATTTATGGAGGATATGTTCAAAGCATTCATTAGTCAGACACAACAGTTTATGAATTAGATGCAGCAGTTCGAACAAGACACAAGGACTTCCATCCATAGGTTGGACAATCAGATGAGTCAACTTGCTAACGCAATTAGTAGTTTAGAATCTCAAGGCTTAGGGAAGTTACCTCCTCAAATTGTTGAGAATGTAAGTATAATTACCCTAGGATGTGATGAGGAGGAGCAAGAAGATTACGTGCTTACTTCAGAGACATGCATCAGTGCAATGTGTGAAAATGTAATGTCCAAATTTAACAAAAATTTGATGAGGAGGAGGAACAAGAGGAAGAGAAGGATAATTTGATAAGTTCTACAGATCATTACAAAGAGGATATAGATGATACATCTATGTAAATAGCAAAAATAGTGAAAGATAAACATCATGGGATCTTAACCATGGAATTGGATGATGCACATGTCCAGTTCGTCATATATGAAGTCAAAAGGTATCTTAGTGATATTAATTTTGTTTTTGCTATTGATGTTGTGGACTATTCAGTGTAGGAATCTTTTGAGATAATACAAATAAAAAAGGAAGATTTGAGGACTAGAATGGAGCAAAATCATGATCTAAAGGATGCTTCAAATGAATTGAAACTGTTACTAGTCTACTTGAAGTTTACAAGTCCGATTATGTAGAATGAGAAGGATGATGTCAAGCCAATGACAATAAATAAGGGTAGCTACTTAGGAGGCAACCCAAGATTCAGATTTTATCTTTCTATCCCTTTAGTTTTTAGTTTCTTAGTTGTATGCTAGATAGTATTTACTTTATTATTTGCAAGATTTTCTTACATTGAGGATAATGTAAGGTTTGAGTGGGGGGGAAGTTTATTATTTTAGATAGGTAGATAGGAATATTGATCCAGTTTAATGAGAAATTTGACCAAATTTGGCCTTGAAAATTTTTGAGATTGGTTTGATGATTCTATTTGGCTAAGTGTTAAAAAAGGTTAAAGTCAGAGATTTAAAATTAATGCTAAATTTCAGAATCTATTTGATGCCGAATTGGTTGATGAAAGATGAAAACTAAGTCATGATCTATTGTAATTGATTTGAATTGAATCTGTGATACATGAGTACTCAAATATGAGAAGCATGCTTATTTGGCTGAGTTATCTGTGGAATTGTCTATGTGCATTGATTTCATGATTGAGAACAGTTTAACTGGTTATGTTGTTGCAGAACCATGTGGAGAAAAAGTTGAAAAAATGATGAATGGAAAAAAAGAAAAGGAGAAACGAGGAAAAGGAGAGAAATTGAAAATCTACTTCAATGTCCATTATACAAATAACTGGGTATCCAAGCCTCAAGAATCATCAGTATTCACGCTTAAAAGTGTGATAGATAAAAGCAACTTGACTAGTTGACTTTTGTTGTCTTCGCTACTTGAATAAGTAAGCCCTAGTGGTGAGCATCCTAAGACCATCTGGTTTGGGAGTCGTTGCTGGAAAGTTCGCTACATGGGTAACTTTGAAAAGCCTAAGAAAAAAAGACATTGCACATGTCAAGAAAAGGAAAAAAAATATGAGACAAAGTGTCAAAATGCATTCATCTGTACTCTAAAGAAGGTTCTATGAAAGAAAATAAAAAAAAATAAAAAGAAAGGAATATCTGTTTTGAGTTGTGAGTCAGTGCGCGCGATTTTTGTTCCATAATAGTTAAGTTGTGTATCTGTGTGAATCATAGGAAAGTCATTTATGTGTATACATGTTTGATTTAAAGAATTTCAATGCTGAGAGATGAGGTTGTTATTATACATTAGTTGATGAGGTATTAAACATGTATCTGTTTGTTAGTGTTGATATTCATGATGTGAACTTGAAACTTTTAGAGAGTTTGCTTAAATATAATTCTTTTGGAAATCAAACTTTTTTTTACATGAGGACGTGTAAAAGGCTAAGTGTGGGGGAATTTGATGAGTGCAAAATATTCTATGATAATGTTTCCTTTATGTTTAGTTTATTGCAAGATTTACTATGCAATTGAGCTTTATAAGTGTGTTTATTGATTTCAAGAGTAATTGGAGCTGAAAAGATGAAAACGGGACGAATCGAAGCTAAAAGGTAAATGGTTGCACACTGAGGTTAGGCATGGCCATGCCTGTTCCCCATAAAAAAGTAGCGTGGCTGCGCGACAAAGAAGTTCCAACAAAATCTGACTCCGCCCTGGAGAATCCAAAGCCTTGCATGAGTCCGCCCTAATAGATACCTCTTTGTCCAAACTCGCCCCGACGTATATTGAATTCGTCCCAGCCCATTCCTCTCTGGTGTTGGGCGCAACCGCGCCGTTCCATACTAAAAATGGGGCGCGGCCGCGCTAGGTCAGTAAAGTTGAAGGATTTTTTGAAACTTTTGAAGAGCAAATTTTGGCAGACTTCTACATGAAATTGGATTTATGCCTCTATTAGACTTATGATTTCTTTTAAGATTGAGATTTTTTCAAAATTGGTTTCTATTTCTTTATGGAAACAAGCTATGATTTATAATTCTTTTTAGGATTTGAATTTCTAGTTCTCATAGGATTTATGACTTTATCTAACAGTATAAATAGATGTAACAGTTAGGATTTTAAGACATTCATTATATCATCTACAACATTGGAGTGCAGACTTGAAGGCATGTCGAGCTAAATTCTCTATTTCAGTTCTCAAGGATGTTGAACCTTAGTCATAATTACGGTTTGATCTAGTTTACTTAATTTATTCCTTCTGGTATGAGAATCATTCTGATAATTTGTGTTAATTGATTGCATGCTATTTTATCTGACTGATTTGATTTGGCCAGTTAGATTAATCTGATTAATATCATCTGCTAGATTAAAATATAGTATTAAGCAAACAATATTATATTTGATCATAAGTAGCAATTAGTGATGCATGATTGTGGACAAGCTTTTGAGTATTGCTAAGATCATTTGAAGGCAAGTTAAATAATTCATGATTGTGTAATTGTTACTTGAAATAACCTAATTCTCATTCTTCATGCTGATGTTATATTAAATCTAGTCTAATAGTTCTAGGTTATATGATAGTTAGGGTTTATTGGGACGATTGTCACTTTAAATTTACTAGAAAAAGAGAATTGCGGATAATTAGCGATTGCGGTTATCTAGGATTGTTAATCTCATTGAAGGGTAAATAGTATAAAACTTGATTATTTCATAATTGCTAAAAGGTGATACTGAACTATAGAACTGAACTAATCTTTGTTTTCATTACATGAGTTGATTAATTCAAAACCCCCTTGTTATTGGACAATTGGATAAATACAAAAATAATTCATTCTCTGTAGGATCGATCCTTGCTTATTACTGTGCTAATTTATGAAAGAAAAGTGAGGTTAATTTTGGGGCGTCAACAACAGCTCCCATAGAGTCGTATGGAGATATGATTTCTAAAATAGAAGAAGGGGGACATGACAGTTCCCCAATACAACTTCAAGTTTAATGAACTGGCTAGGTTTGCTCCACACCAAGTGGACATTAAGGAGAGGAAAACAAGGAGGTTTGAGCAGGGCCTAAAACTCTGGCTCTATAACAAAGTTTCTATGTTACAGATTTGTTCTTTTGGATCAATCTTGGAGAAGGCTGTTATAGATGAAGGGGGAAGTGAGGCGTTGACTAAGTTTAACCAGGAGAATAAGAAGAAGATAGATGGAGGAAGTAAGACTGAGGGTAGTGTTGGGTAAAATCTAATTACGCACAACACGCAAGTATACGTGGTCAACAAGTAATAAAGTGAAAGTAGAGTATCGTTCTCACGAGGAATTGTTAATACAAATTACCAAATATTAACTCTTAACCAAACTAATTTTATTTAAACAATCAATTTACAATTATGAATTAAATTATTTAATTACACTAATTCTAATTACCACTAATTAAAAATCAGATTACGGAGATTTAAGATCACAACTTCACTTATTGCTTCATTTAAGTTAACACACTCCTCATCAAATATTCTCTATTCTGAATTGTTAATCAAGAATACTAAAGCAGATAAAACCACCACTCGAGGCATAATACACATACTCACTTAAATCCACAGATGACAGAATTAAGTAAGACACCCTAATTAACTAATCCACAATATCTCTATGTGAATTACAATTAAAAAGGATTTAAAGCACAAGTTCTCTATAAGATTACATATGGCGTAAAGGCATATCTCTATCCTAAACACGAATCATGAACTCCATCTATGCAGAAATCACAAACACATGTTATCATGATCAGTCCAAATCACAATAGACAATCCTCACAATATAACATAATAATTGATAGCGAAGCATATTAAAATAAACAACACAATAAGATCTATTGTAATCTCAAACAAAGAATTAGTTCATTGAATTAAAACTAAGAATCCACACTTGAATACACATAAAAAGATAAGAATAAGATTAAGGAAAAGAAGTGAATCTGTTGTCAGCAAATCTCCATCTTCCTCAAGCTCATGCTCTTGATCTTCAATGGTCTCCAACTTGCTTCAGTCTCCAAAACTCATTAGAACTAGGGTTTTGGTCCTAATCTACTTTTATCTACTCTAATGGAATTCTCCCTCTCTCTAATCCTTGTGATTATCCCCCTATTATATGCATCTTTATATCTCTTTAAGTCCTCTTGGAAGTCCTTGAGTCAATCGGATCGAACCAATCCTTCTTGAACTAAAATTCGGACACAAAATGACTTTTTTGCGCGTACCCCCGCCCCGGAGGGGAGTATAAGGCTTAAAGGGCCCTCCCCGGCTGGAATACCCACTATTTTGCAGCTTGTACCCCTGCCCCGGCTGGGGTTTCCTTCACAAAAAGCCAGCCCCGGCGGGGGTCCTTTTCCTGCTGTAGTATCCTCTGGTAAAACAACCATAACGTTTGATCCGAGAAGAGTTACGAAGCTTGCCACCTATCAAATTGAAGATCTTGACGGGCTCTACAACTTTCATTCTTTGAGAATTGAGAAAGAAAGGACGGATGAAGGTCGAAATTGGATTGGAAGTGAGTGTTATGCAAATGGCCACCAAAAACAGTGAAGTTCAACGTCCGTTGGTACAAAGGTTATAACTCTTGCATTCGAACTCCGATTGGAATGATTCAAGATGCTCTGGAAAGCTAAGAAGAAGCTCTAAAATGTAATCCATTTTCCAAGCGAAGAACATGAAATGCACATGAAAGCCCAAACGGTGTTCGGATTGCTTTTCTTTGCGATTTCATACCAATAGTCACTCACACAGCTACCAAGCATATAATCTATAAAATGAACACAAAATGCATGAGAAGTAACTAAAAAACATGATTTTAAGTAACTAATTCAAGTAATAGATACCAGATAAGTATGTATAAAACCTATTTATCAGGTAGTAGAGGAAATGATGGAGGCCATAAACGAAAATGGAATAATTCAGGGAATAGCGGAAGTAAACAGGGAGACCAAAAAAAGTTCCTAAGCTCCTATTATTGTGGAAAGTTCTTGAACTCATAATGTATGGTATGTTTGATGAACTATACTGGGGTATAGGAAGGTTATGGATGGTGAACTGAGGATTTTCAGTATAGTAATCTTTAAAGATGATAGAAATTAATAGAATTATTAAGTAATAAAGCATTGGAGATAAATTAGAGTGGATGAAGGAAGCATAAGTATTCCAAATCTTCTAGCTATGCTAGATTTTGAATTTATTGACATCATGCTAATAAAAGTATTTTTGCAAAATATTGGGTCGGATTAATGAACCAATGAGTTTTTTTTATAAAAAAATTCTATTATTCATGTGTCTAAGCTAATTGTTTCGGTTAGACAAAAATTATTTGAAAGATCAAAATGTATTTTATATATCATCAATGCATCATTGAACCTGGTGCAGAGAAGATAAAAATGATGGAGTTATCAATGAAGAATTGCCTAATGTTGGATGTGATATAAGGATTGTCAACCCACTATGATATGATGTAGTATGACAAAGTCACCAAATGATGGAATACTCAAACAGACTGTAAATACAGTGTGGTATCATGACATCATAAAATGATTTTCATACTTTTAAAGATAATTTATTGCCAATTGAAATTGGCCAGACACGTGTTTCGATTGATATTCAAATTATTATTATACGTCTAAGCTATTTGATACAGCTAGACAAATGTTTATGAAAATTCAAGTATCTCTTTGAGAAGTTATCCCGAACCAAATTATTTTGGTGCGGAATCTTATGCTAAGTCTGAGGTGAACAACCCCGAAAAATGGGGATATACTAGTTGGATAATATATTATAATCTAAGAACGCAAATAGTCATTCCAAAAACTAAGGTACGATAGACTGATCATCTAAAGTACACACACCGGTAGTTTACCTAGTATAAAATGTTTCTAAGGTAGAGTACTTTTTCTTTCGTAATTGAAAGAGGTAGCATGTAGAAATACCTCTAAACCTCAAAGTTTATGAATTTTATGACCCCTCAAACAGATATGAAAATTTTTCTTGAATAAACTTTTTACATTATTTATACTGCTTCACAGAATTGAACAATTGTGAAGACTATTGGATGTTTAGAAGATGTAAACTCCTAGTGAGTAGTCATTATGGAATAAGATGATAGAAGAGAAATCCTCAGATGAGGAAATTATAAAGGTTAAGTTGAAAAACTAGTTTTGATCAATAGAATGAGTAGAGATTAGTATGCGATAATTTTGAGGACGAAATTCTTAGATGAAGGGGTGAATGTGACAACCCAAAAATTTAGAAAATCTTAAATGATTAAGTTAAATGTTAAAGTTTAAAACCTAGAGTGGAAATAAAGGAATGATTTATTTTTTTAAGAAAAACCTATATGGTTTACTATTTGAAAGAGAATTGAGAAAATAAGGGTTATGAAAATTCAAAACCTAGAAAGAGATTTTGTATGTGAAAAATTCATTTAAAGAAATAAATTTCAAATGAAGAGATATTGTAAGACCCCAACTTTTTATGAATAAGATTTGATTTTCTTTATATATTATTCTAAATAGTAAGGTACTGTTGATTTAATAAATGTTATAGTTATGAGTGATTGTGAAAATTATACAAAGTAAACAGTTGTCGGAAAATATTAGTTTGGTCGGGGAATATTCGACGACGCAATTATTAGTGGACCACATAACGAAATAATTGTCGGATATAGAAAGCGACATAAATAACCTTTTTATAAAATTGGCGGCATAACTTTTACCATTAAAATATCTGGTGATAAAAGTACAGTGCTACGCGTTATTCCACAGTAACACACGGTATTGCACAATATCTCTGATTATTGATTCTTATGTAAGAAGTCACTCAATAATTGTTATAGTAAAAATTGCACATTCTTTCATATTATTGATGCAATAATTGCTACAGTGATAATTGAATAGTATTTTATAGAGAAAAAGCACCTTTACCCCACTGTGGTTGTAGTATTTTAAGCAATTAGCCATTGTGCTTTTAAAATATTCAATTAACCCACTGTACTTTTTAAAAATGATCAATCAAGCAATTCCGTCTAATTTTGTTCACGGACGTTAAAAGATTGGGGGAAAAAAGCACATTTACCCACTGTGCTTTTAAAATATTCAATTAACCCACTGTACTTTTAAAAAATATTCAATCAAGCAATTCCATCCAATTTTGCTCACGAACATTAAAAAAGTAGGCCAATTTTCCTACATGACTTTAAAAAATAAAATACAAATGACGTGTCTCACTAGTTATAAGTGCATTTAACATCTTCTATATTGTAATTTCATGGTTCTAATCTAGTAAGCGAATTCTTTGAAATTTCTTTCAATGAATATTTGGTATGTTTCTACAGTGCTAATAAATATTTTGATGGAATAATTTAATAAAATATTTTTACTATATAGAAGTTAAGTAAGAGGGAAAAAACGTTAATTTTAATTTCTACATTTATATGTGCATGAGTCCTACCAATTATGATTACTTAATAATAGCACATTTCAATGTGACTGACTATCTGTATTGAATTACTACATGATCACCACACCACCACAGGGCGCATAACAGGTACGTATAGGTATGCACATTTTAATGCTTATAAATAAAAATATTTTGATTGAGTAACTTTTAAATTAATGTGCTTTAAATAATCTTAATATAGCCGAAAAAGAACATTAACTAATCCAATGTTATTTGGATGAGAAGAAGAAGAATCGCAATGCAAATTAAAAAGACTATTCGATTGCTTTTTTAATTAGATGATTATTACTTTTCAAAGTTCTTGAAATCTCACTATATAAATATATCACTTAACAAATAACTTACATATTTAAGCAGAAAAAGATGGTATATTTAGGATTAAATTAAAAAATTTACAACTTACGAAAAGGAAGAAAACATTATATATATGAAAGTTTACAAATTTTCATAATAGTTGATTTGATTATGAGAGAAGAGAACTTACCTTTAACATAACACTTGAAAATCAATACAACTATTCAATACTCAGATCTATTGACGTTAAAGAATTGGAGAGGAAAGAATTGTTGAATTGGACGTAATTGTTTGATTGAACATTTTTAAAAAGTATAGTAGGCTAATTGAATATTTTAAAAGTACAGTGGGGTAAAGGTGCTTTTTCCCTCCCAATTTTTTAATGTCTGTGAGCAAAATTGGACGGAATTGCTTGATTAAACATTTTTAAAAAGTACAATGGGCTAATTGAATATTTTAAAAGCACAGTGGCTAATTGTTTAAAACACTACAACCACAGTGGGGTAAATGTGCTTTTTTCCGTATTTTATATTATTGATTCAATAATTGTCATGACACAGTAACTCATATTATTGAAATGATATTATTAGATAACATTATTGACAATGTCTAGAAAGTTCTGTCGAGGAAAAGGGTTAGGGTATATAATTGTGCGCCAATAAGGAGAAATCCTTATCGGAAACCCCCTCTTTCCTAGGAATGATCTGGTTATCAGTATTGTGAATCTATAATATTAATTCGGAATAATTATTGAAAGATTAAATAATTATAAATAATTGATTAATAAAATATTTTTTTAATAAATATGATAAATAAATATTTGTTCAATTTTGATATAAATGGAGGAATTTTAGCATGAGACATTTGTTAAAAGTTTGACATATTATCTTCTTCGATAAAATATTCATTTAAATATATTATTATAATATTACATTATAATAGTATAATGTGATAATATAATAGTATAATTTATAATTATTTAAATAGTAATATTATTATAATATATGATTTGCAGCATATGATTATATTAAAGGTGGGTGGAGGTGAGAAGCTTTGCTTCGTATTCTTTATTTTTCAAAGTTGGTGTACTATAAAATGGATGGAATAATTCTCCATCCATTCATTTTCCAAATGCACGGGCCCTCACCCATAGGAATATTGTTTTAGGCATAAAAATTAGGAAAAAATGTTAGGCGAACCTGCAAGATTGCCAAGCCTAGTATGTTACCCTTTTCCTATAAATAGGTTGCTTAATTGAGGTATGAAACTCACACCATAATCAAAAAAAAATTCCTTCTATAATATTGTAAGTATTTATTTTGAATATAAGGATTCTTTGAGTGTAGCTATTAGTACAAGATTTCATCAAGATAATATCCGTTATTTCAGTCAAAACTACTCAACTATTAAGGTAAATGATGTTATTTTCTTTCAATACTTGTAAGAGATATCATTTTCTTTCATACTTCATATTATGTAAGTGATATTATTTCATTTCATATTCCTAAATTTAAAACTTACTATGGTAAGTATTGCTTCTATAATTCTTAAAATGATTAGAAATTCCTTGAGGTTTGCGCTTCATCTAATATCATTTCACTAAAATATTGGTATGAACTTTCTTATTAAATTTTAATCTTTTCATTTTGGGGTACTATTCATCCGTGTTACTATTCATGCTTAAGTACTATTCATCCAGAGTACTATTCATGTTGGAGTACTATTCACGATGAAATTTACTTTTTTTTTCTTTGTTCAAATTATCTTTGAAATATGAATCTTAAATATCATTCTTGAATTTTACTCCACAATTGGTGATCATGTTGACAATTTTGACATCCTTGAACTCTAGATAAATTAAATTATAAATCTTTAATATTTATCCATGACCTGATCACTTGATTCATTCTTTATATCATTGTCATCATCCTCATACTTATATTGTGGAGAAAGTCATCTTTGGCCCGTAGTGCAAAGATAGACTGTTGATTAGTTTGATTATGACCAGGAATTGTGCATTCGTATAATCATGATCTTTTAATGTTACAGATAAAGGTATATGGTGGAAGTCCTCTTTGGCCCGTAGTGCATAGATGGACAAGTGTTTGGCATGATCATGACCGCTGGTGATACAAATAAATATCTTTGGTCCGTAGTGCAAATATAAAATATTGATTTGCATAATTAATGATTGGTGTTACAGGGATAAAATATTGATGATGGACCCTTAAATCATAAAAATTAGTAAATATCATTCTCTACTTGACTCTTCTAATAGATTATTTGTTCCGTTGTAGTTGTTGATCTAAAACTTGTTGCCCATTATATTTTATTTGATTTATCATTGTTGAAGGCTAAAGATAATTTATTCCTCATTATCTTAGTCATAATATTTTTTACTAGACTAGATGAGCTCACCTTTTTTTTTGTTCCATTGTTCTTCTTAGGAAATGAAAGTGTAGTTGGGACTAGTCGGGGAGTGGAGTAATAGCCGAGAGAATCATTATAAGTCTTCACTATGTTGTGAAATAATGTGATAATAACTGTAATGAAGAGTTAATTTGAGTTTGGATAATGTCGTATTATGTATGATGCAATATTTGTATTTAAACTCACAGTATGTGTGGTCGTATTTTGAACGACAGTTTAATAGTTGTAAATAAGAAAGTTTATATTGGAATTTTGTATTATGTATTTGGCGACTTAAAATAGGTTATGTGGACCTATTTTTTGGGGCATCACATATATTATTAGATTAAATTAAATGTGTATATGTATAAATACATATATACTTGGAGATGTGCTATATATGATTTAGCCAAACAACACTACAAAAAAAGGGTCTTTAGCAACGATTTTTCGGGCAACGACTTTATAAGTCGTTGCTAAAAGTATATGTTTAGCAACAAAATTTGTCCTTCGTTACAGATTGTGTCAGACTTTCACTTTTTGCAACGAAATTCATAAGTCGTTGCAAAATTTTGTTGCTAATTCATTGGCGGGAAAAATTTTCGTTAGAAATTCGTTGCAAAATTTTCGCCCACTTGATTTCTCGTCATCGTGGGCAATGAAAGTTTTTTTTTTTGCTAAAAATAGGGCTTTAGCAACGATTTTTC